>JAJQXH010000082.1:507500-545000 GCA_022343465.1 Oscheius sp. G VE-2021
TTGTTAATTAGGGGTTTTAAGGTATTTAAGGAATACATTTAGGGATGTTCAGGTACTTAAGGGGTAAATTAGTAGAAAAGGAGTAATGAGGCAAAATTTTTTAGCCGATTTTTCCAAAGAGAAAAAGAGACACAATCGAATTTTTGTTTAAAAAGTTAGGCTTTAAGATATTAAAAATCATTTTTAGGGATTTTAAGGTACTTAAGTAATAAAAGAGAAAAAAAGGAGTAATATGTCAAAAATAATTTAAACGATTTTTTGAGAGAATAAGACGAAATCCAATTTTTATTTTTAAAAAATAGGATTTTAAGGTATTTAATTAATAACATTAGGGGTTCTAAGGTAGTTGAAGAAAAAAATGAGTAAAAATGGAGTAATGTGGCAAATTTTTTTTACAGGTTTTTCGAGAGAATTTTTTTTTGAGATTTCTTGACAATTGATTTGTTCGTTAAAAATTAGGGGTTTTAAGGTATTTAAGAAAGTTATTTAGGGCATTTAAAGTAATTGAGGGTAATATTGAAAATTAAAAAAGGAGTAATGCGGCAAAAAAAGATTTTTAAAGAAAAAAGACACTTTTTGGTGGGTAGAGAGGCAGAATCGAAGAGAAAGTGCCTCTTTTTTTTGTTGCCAAAATAGGCAAAAATAGGAAAAGATTAATGGAATCATCTGACTTTTACCGAAGAAAACACCTTATCAGGGGTAAACAAGGCCCGAAACGCCCGATTTGTCGCTTTACAGTGGCTGAAAATGGCAGAAAACACACGTGCCGGGCGACACCTAGTGTTATCAAGTGAGAGAGGGACGTCTGACCGGCCAGTTATCTCCAGAAAAAGGAAAAAAGAAGAAAAACAGAGCCAGTGATAGATTAGGGCGCCATCTTCAGCGCTCTTCAACCCCCTCCATTGTTTTGGCGCGGGGATAGAAAGTGAAAAATCGGAAAAAAATAAGCTGAAAAAAGAAAATCGTATTTTTCTGTCTTTTTAATTTTTTTTAATCGATACTGTTTAAAATGTATTTTTATAACTTTATCTATTTAAACTTCTTATTCTGATGTTTAAAAACTAGATTTAATATAATATAAACAGAAGTAGTCTTAATGTCCGGTACAATAACAAAAAATACGTAATCTGCCGTGAAGGGTTCACGTACCATATTTTCGATCACACGTATTGTTTGAAAATTACTGTATTTTGTTTTAATATAAGTAATTTTTCGTATTTTCAGTCTGAATAATGTAAAACCATTTTATGTTTATAATTCGAATTTAAAATCGAATTTATTGATTTATTTTTTTGGATTCCGAAGTTTTGAGGACATGTTGGGTCCCGCAACGAAGAGGCATTATGCAGTCTTTAGACCGTGCGGCACAGAGACCAATGGTTCTTTTTCCTTCCCATTCAATTTAAAATGCATTTTAATTTATTTTAAATTAAAATTATTAATAAAAATAATAGAAATTTAGTTTCAGAAATGGAGAAAGTGAACGAACTTTCCTTCGATCGTCTCCAACTGGTGCACGAGTACGTGCTCCTCTCGAAGCAGCTCGAGTCCTACCTCTCCTCCGCCAGGATCAACTTCTCAAAGGCAAAGTGAGTTTTTAATACTTTTTTATACAAAATTTCAACAATTTTTAAAATAAAATAAATATTTTAATAATTTAGGATGATAAACGGAGTGACGTTGACCAGTCTCGCCGATCCGGACTCGTTGGATCTCGTGGCCTCCGCCAGGTATTTTTTATTATTTTTTATTGATTTATAGTTAAAAATATGAATTTTTTGGTCCTTTTTTATAATTTTAATGTTTAAAACCCATAAAAATGCCGATTTTCAGGGTGGACGCCGGGGAGACCTACAGTATGATCGAGGAGGAATCGAAGACGGATGAGGTAAGTCATTTATTTAGTTAAGGCTCTATTTTGGGTGCTTTAGGCTAAGAAGCGGAAATCGGCGAAGGAGCCATCTGAGGAGGAGAAGAAGGAGGCTGAGGAAAAGGAGAGGAAGAGGAAGGAGGAGGGGGCCAAGGGCAGTTTCCGGCCCTTTGGAGTGCTGGAGCCCGTCGTGGCCAAGGAGGGCAGGAGGACAATGGCCTCCGCGCTTAAGGTAAATATACCTTAAAAATATCCCAAAAATTCTTTTTCCCAAAAATAAAAATTCCCAAAATTTCCTAAAGTTTGGGCTCAAAAGCCGCACAGGCCTTTAAAGCAACCGTCGGAGGCTGTTTAGGCGCAAAAGCGGCCTGAGGTTGCTTTCGGCGGCAAAAACCGACCTTAGGTTGTTTTAGGCGGCAAAAGCGGCCTTAGGTTGTTTTATGCGGTAAAAGCGGGTGTAAGTTGTTTTAGGCGGCAAAAAGCGGCCTTAGGCTGTGTTTTAAGCGGCAAAAAGCGGCCTAGGTTGTTTATTCGGCCAAAATCAGTCTAAGGCGGTAAAAAGCGGCCTAGGTTGTTTATTCAACCAAAAGCGGCCTTAGGTTGTTTTATGCGGTAAAAGCGGCCTTAGGCTGTTTAAGGCGGTAAAGAGCGGCCTTAGGTAGTTTTATTCCCTAAAAGCGGCCTTAGGTTGTTTTATTAATAAAAAGCGGCCTTAGGTTGTTTTAGTCGATAAAAAGCTATTTAGTCGGAATATTTTAGAAATCAGGTTACTGTACTGCGTGACAGTCTTTTATTTTTATTTATATCAATTTTTTCTCTTTTTCATTTCTTTTCTAAAGTAAATTTCATGTTTTAGATCATCTGCGAGATGGCAACGGTGCAGAAGCAGATCCACCGAATCGACGAGGAGATGAAGAAATTCGCCGCCGAGTCCCACCACGAAAACCTGGAGAGAATGATCGAATGTCTAAAATTGTAATTGTAAATACAGTTGTAAATGTGCGGTTTTTTTAATAGATAAATGAATGGTTTTTATAAATGTGATCTGCGTCTCTAACCCTTTTTCTCTGGTTCTCTAACCCAGTTTCTCTGCGTCTCTAACCCTGTTTCTCTAACCCAGTTTCTATGCGTCTCTAACCCAGTTTCCTGCGTCTCTAACCCAGTTTCGCTGCGGCTCTAACCCTGTTTCTCTGCGTCTCTAACCCTTTTTCTCTGGTTCTCTAACCCAGTTTCTCTGCGTCTCTAACCCTGTTCGTCTGCGTCTCTAACCCAGTTTCTCTGCGTCTCTAACCCTGTTTCTCTGCTCTCTATCTCTTCTTCTCTAACAAACAAAACAGTTGTAAATGTATGTCTTTAATAACCACAATAGCACGTTGTTTTAATAGATACGGTCGCAGTATTTCAATAGACACGATCAGATGAGACTGGAGATCACCGCCGACGGAGGGAGGGAGGCCTAGGCGTCTCCGGCACGGGCCTGGTTGCGGAGCATCGCGTAGATCCTCTCCTTCACCCAGTCCTTGTTGTGAGGGGCGTACTGGGCGCTCTCCTGAAAAGAAAAGATTAGAATTGGATAGGTTAAAGGGCGGAAAGGGGTACTGTAGCCATGGGCAGGGTTGTTGAAACATGGACCGGCCGGCTTACCAGACAAACATCGAGGGTTCAGATCCACCCACGGCCAAACTTGTTATTTTTTAAAAAATACTTTTAAAGTAAATAAATTATGTTTTAAAAGGTTTTTAATTTCTACCTGATCGAAGACGAGGCAGCTGAGATCCGTGAGCTTGTCGATGAATTCGAAGAGACTGCTAGCGTCGTAGGTGATCGAAGCGGCGGCCGGCGTCTGCTTCTTCAAGAACTCTTCGTATATCTTGCATATTCCTGGAAATGAAAAAAAATTAGGAGTAAAATAATTATATTTAGTTTGCCAAGCTTCGCCTTCTGTCATCAAAGACTATTTTCACACTTTAATTTTTTTTAAAGGTTTAAATATAAAAAATTAATTAATATTTAATTTAAAATGAAACTAAAAAGTTAAATTTTGGATATCCAGAAAATCAAAGACAGATTTTCGGCACAGGCCTCTTTCGAGCGAACATCAGTGGATCTATTTGCAATATTCTAATTGAGAACGGAACGGGAAGGCAATGAGGTTGGTCCCGTGAGACCTTTGTCCCGTTCCAGGAATCTCAAACCACGGGTCGGACAGAGAGATTTTTTGAGCCTAGAAATGTTTTTTTCAATAAAATGTATGTAAAAATAAATAAATTAATATTTTAAATTAATTTTTAAAAAAAATTAACGCTCATGATTAGCTATTTTTAAACTCGCTAAATTATTTTAATTTGAAAATCTTTACAAACAACTCATTTTAAAATTAATTTACTTTAATATAAAATTACTTTAATCTAATTTTTGAAACAAGTATTTAGAACGTATTTATGAGATAATTAATATTTTCAATTAAATACAAAATAATAAATGATTTAAATAAAAATTTAATCATGATTTAAATTAAATTTAAATTAATGAATTAATGTTTTTATTTGGGAACGATAGGCCACTTGACCTGCTTTTTGGCAAAGAAAAGCCGCTTTTCGGCAACAAAAGGCCGCTTAGACCGCTTGTTGGTAATTATGCTAGTAGAGCTTGCTTTATGCTAAAATAGTCGATTAGTTTCTTGTCCTCACCTTCAAGGCACTCGCTGGTGGTCTCGTAGTCAGACCAAGTGCGGGAATCGGCACGGGCCGTCGGCTGGATGAGCAGGATGGTGTGGGACATTGCGAGCGGCGTCCGTGGACCTGAATGTGACCTTTATCTCGGAAACGGATCAACCGCAAGAAGACACGCGAAGAAGGATTACACTGTACACCGCACGGTTCCCGTACTATTTTTCTAGAGAGCAGACTATAAAACATTCGTTTAAAAAAATTTAGCGCTAAAAATTTAATTAGGATTAAAATTAAATTGATATTCACCAAATTTATTTGATTAAATCAGAATTTTAAGCTAAAATGTTTAAAAAAAAATTTTCTAAAAAAATATTTATTTGACAAATTAAATTTTAGCGACAAAATGCTATTTCAGGTCATACACTAAATTGGGGGGTCCGGGTGGGGTCTGCGGACCCCCACAACCCCGAAAATGTTTCCCGGGCCCTCCCCAAAATGATACTTTTTGTCCTAAATCTTTGCGGACCCTCCCAAAATCCATAGGTACCTACCTTACCCCTAAAAATTTTGGCCCTGCGGGGCCCCCGCTAGGTGGAGGCCAATTTAGTGTATGTTTCAGGTGAAAAGTTTACTATTCCCCAAACTACAAAGATTACAAATTTAATAAACAATTTTAAAAAAATTCTGCGAAAATTTAAAAAAAAAAAGCTTGCTCTAACCTTTAAATTGCCCATGTTCCTGTATTATTTTTCTACAGCAAACTGCAAAAAATAAATTTTAGCGCCAAACATACTAGAAAATTTTTGAATAAAAAGTTTCTGGCAAAAATGGGGTTAAAAATATGACGTTCAGAACTTTAAATTTGCAAATACAGGCTAAAAGTCTGTCGAGATTAAACTACAAAAATATTTGTTTAAAAAATAATTAAACTTTAGTCCACCAAATTAGACCTTTAAAAGTCACATTTCTGTCGAAAACTACAAACACGTTAAAAAAAATAAAAATTTGATATTTAAATTAAAATAAATTTAAATTAAAAATATAATAACACATTACAGTTTAATATTCAAATTTAAGGAACTACTTAAAATTTAAGTTGCATTTTATTTTAATTTAAAATAATAATATTTAAAACGAATTTAAAAATAAAAATGATAATAACACTTTACAGTGTAATATTCAAGTTTACGAAATTACTTAAAATTTAGCTTACATTTTAAATAATTTATTTAAATAATTTTAAATAAAAATTATAATAACACTTTAGAGCCCAATATTCAAATTTAAGGTACTCACGGCTGTGGCTGACTTTTCGGGAGCTGTTTTTGCGGCTGAGTCGCCCCTCATTGCACATGTGGAAGAACATTCCAGAAAGAGCCATAGTTTTTCTGTGTTCGTGTGGGGGTAGATTTCGAATATTGCGACGGGAGGAACGCCCATTCCCCAGCAAAATGACATTAGGCCGTCGCATTTAATTCGCTTGTCATGGATCCCCGGGAGAACTCTGACGCGCAACGCATTCGACTGGTGGAAGGCAAAGGAGGAAGTGGAAGGTCAACTGGATTGGACGTCACATGGCAGCAGTGATTTGATTTCTAAGGGATTTTTAAGGAAACAGCAACAAAATTTGATGGATTGAAATTGGAATCGAAGGACATGGCTCAAAAAGCGCGAATTCGAAATGTAAACAAGCGGGGGATATAAACAAAGCGCTGCAATATTCGGAAAGCCAATATAAAAGAAAAAGCGGCCTGAGGTTACCAGAGAAGCGGAAAGCGGCCTGAGGTCACCAGAAAAAAAGCGGAAAGCGGCCTGAGTGAAAGTGGCATGGCGCCATAAAATCGTTATTTTTTTCCACATTTCTTTTCGAATATGATTGATTATTATTATTTAGTTATGTGAAAAACTAACAAAATTGTAAATAAATATACAAGTAATTAGGTTTAAGCAGCAAACATAAAAATCTAACTTCAGCTACAAAAATCGTGATTTTCGGTCGAATTTTACGATTATTTAACTATTATTTTTTGTATTTTCTTGGTTATTAATATTTAGTTATGTGAAATATTAATAAAAATGTAAATAAATATACAAGTAATTAGATTTAAACAGCAAACTTATAAAAATCTAACTTCAGCTACAAAAATATTGAATTTTACACTTATTTCTCGCTATTTTTCGAATTTAATTGATTATTTAATAAGCTAAAATATTAATAAAAATACGAATATGTTTTAAGGCATAAATTGAAAAAGGCGAATATTCTCGAGAATCCATAATTCAAACCTTCTGCTTTCGCGCGCAACCGGGCGTTGTCATTGGAGCAGCGATATCTGTCGGTGGCTCCGCCCACTTTTACTCATCTCTCCGCGGGATTCCAACGGTAAAATATTTAATTCCTATCTTCTGGTTAGTCACAATCGGACACGGGGAATCGATCGGAGGGGGAATTATGTAATTGTGTAGGCGAGGGGGGGGGACAAAAAGGCACATAAGGGGGGTATCAAAATCCGCGGAATGAACTGTGTACAACCGAGACTCGTATTCAGGGAATCCTCGCACTCTTTCACATTTGGAATACATACTTATTACAGGAAAAAAAGAAACTCGAACAAACTGGGGAAGAAGGCACAGGAAGGAGACAAAGTACAGGAGTAAGGCACATTGCGATTGAGGGGGCACGGAGAGACACGTACAGGAACCGGGGAGACTCTTTTGAGCCTTGTTTGACTTTAGCGCCTCGATTGAGGGAGCCTCAGAGGAGGGAGAAAAGGGGGCAAAGGGCGGAGAACTTTATTTCTTCTTGCGGATTTCAGTTTTCACAGTGAGGCTCTTCAGCTCCGGAGTCATCATCTGCACAGGCACGGGAAGCGATCTGAAAATGAAGGAATTGGACTTCATTTAGTCAATTGGTGGATTAATTGGATTAAAAAGCAAGGTAGTTAGGCTAGATGCAAATTTATGAATTATGAATTCAGTGGATTTAGTCGGTTGCGGCCCGATCAACTTTGGCTACATTACATTTACAAATTAATTCCTCAATCAATACTCATGTCACGGAAATTTCGTTAACATTCGACCCCAAACACGATATTTTGTTAATATGATGCTAAATAAGAACAAAAGAAACGTTTTCCTTGAAAATCGTGGCTAAAAATACCAATTTTTCTATTTTCAAACGCAGTCTTCGTCATGATGTGGTAGCTCAAATTTAAAAACTTTTTTTTTAGTTAGACGCGCACAATTATCGAAAAATTTTCTATCATACTTAAAATACCCGCACTCTCGATAAAAATTTTCAGGAAATCCAAAAACTGTATTTTTTCACCTTTTTTCGGTTTTTTTTTAAAAATTTTTTCAGGAAAAACTAATCTTGTTGTCAATCACAAAGTTTTTCAGTACACCAAGATATATCGATCCACTTTCTCTGTTTGAATTTTGGTTGAGTTTGAAGAAAGTTACAGTAACCCGGGATCACCTACCGTAACCAGGGAGCAAAAATCGATGTTAACCCAAAAGTTTCAGATTTTCATATTTAGGTCATATAACGATTTGCATATAGCGCGTCCAATTTAAAGCCAAAATTAGCTATTTTTGCAACCAAATCGTTGTTGACTTCGGTTCTCACTTGTTCATCGAGTAATTGAATATTGCGCCACCTTCAGAAGCTTAAAATTTTTTAAAGTAACCTCCCACGAAAACCAAACAAACCACCCGGTTAAACAGAAAAAAGGAACAAAGGGGTGAAAAAGCTCGGATATTAGCGCCACACAACCGAAAATGTTAGCCTTAGTTACTCTTTTACCTGGGAGTCACACGCATTCTCATTCCTAAATCTCGAATTTCGGAATACGGGAAGGAAATGGGACTCACGGGGCCTTGGGGACGTAGTCGTTCATGGAGATCCTCTGCCGAGAGGTGATCCTCGAAGGGGAGCTCTCGCCCCGCCTCTCCGCCTCCTTCAGCACAGCCCACTTCTCCTCGAGATCCGCTTCGCGGCGTTGGTGTTCCAGCTGGAAATGGGTACAAATTCAGTTTCCATAAAAAGCGGAAAGCGGCCTGAGGTCATCATTAAAAAAACGGAAAGCGGCCTGAGGTCGCCAGAAAAAGCGGAAAGCGGCCTGAGGTCGCCAGAAAAAGCGGAAAACGGCCTAAGGTCAACAGAAAAAGCGGAATGCGGCCTGAGGTCGCCAGAAAAAGCGAAAAGCGGCCTGAGGTAGCCAGAAAAAAGCGGAAATCGGCCCACTATCCAAATTCAGGCAGAAATAATAATTTTAGAGGGGAAAATTACCTTATCGCGCAGTTTCTGCTGCTCCCACTGGGCCCGTTCGTCCTCCATCTTGTCGCTCCTGTCCTGCAGCTCCTTCTCAAACTCCTCCAGACGCTGTTTCCTCCGCTGTTCGTCCTCTCGCACGTCCTTCTCCTTCCTCCGCAGAGCCTCCAACGTCTCCACATTCGTCGAAAGAACCGACGTCGAGGAGGATCGCATCCGCTCCAGAGAGGTGATGCGCAGTTTGTCACTGAAAAGAAGATGATTTCTATGGTTTCGGGGAAGGAAAGAGGCAAAGATCATCGGTATAAAGCGCAAAAAACTAAATTCAGACTTACAGGGCCAGATCGTTCCTTAGCGCGATGTTCTCGCTTTTCAGACGCTCCAGGTCCTTGAGCAACCGACGGCATTCGCGATGACTGGAGAAAGACTGCGTCAACTGAAATTTGAATAAATGAACGTTAAACCTCTCTCTCTCTCTCGCTTAATGTCCCAGGATCTACATTTTCTCTGCGTCTCTCAGGCCAATGCCCTGCATCTCCGACAAGTTAGCCTACTGTTTCCTCTGCGTCTCTGCGTATCTATTTCTCTAACCAGACATTTCCTCTGCGTCACTAACCATGCGTTTATACCGAGTCTCTGCTTATCTATCCGGTATTACTCTGCGTCTCTAACAAATTAGACATCTGTTTCCTCTGCGTGTCTTCAACATACTATTTCCTCTGGCCGTTTTATGTATCTCTCTCTTTTCGGCTCTATCCTGGATTAGCGGTCCTTAAAAATTATAGCGGTCCATAAAAAAGTTAAAAAATAAATTTTTTAAAATTATATTTCATTTATGTTGGTTTTTTGTTGTTGAAATTTTGGCACTTTCACTTTTAAAAATTAGAAAATAACAAAAAAAAAAATTTAATTTTTAAAAAAATATTAAGTTTAATTTTTATTATACTAAATATTTGTAATGTTTTCGTTTTTTTACAAAAATGAAATATAACAATTTTTTTAAATTTTCAACTATTTTATGACCGCTATATTAAAAAAAAAAAAAAAAAAAAAAAATTTTTCCTGCGTCTCGCGCGGCCGTGCGTTCGGTCTCTCCACCGCTCTTCCAACTGGGCCTGGATCGCCCGTCCCCAAGCCGGAATGGAGCCCCGTGAGGACGTAGCTCCACCCAAATGAGCTACAGAAGTCGTCTGCAGTCGCCCGACTCTCCCAGAAGCCTGCGAAAAAGCTGCCCACGACAAGGAGAGCTGTACCAGCAACTTGGACGGAGGGCAATCATAGCCGATTCAAAGGAAACTGTGGATTGAACAAGATTCTTCGAGCTACCTTAGCGACAACTGTGATTCATTCTGGCGGTTCAGGGTGTATCCCTAGAGAATAAACCGTTTGTATGTAAAAAAAATATTTTTTAAGGACCGCTAAACTAAATAGAGCCCTCTTTTCTGCATCCCTACCATTTCCTCTGCGTCGCTACCTGCCTAATTATTAAATTTCTCTGCGTCTCTATCTTTCAAACCAGGCATTTCCTCTGCGTCTCTGTCTGTATAACCGGTAATCTCTCTCTCTCTCCCTCTCTCACCGGCAACTCGTGCGCCTGTTCCTCGGCACTCTCCCTCTCCCTCTTGGCATCGTCCGACTCCTCTCCCAGCTCCATGTCTTCCTTCATCCGCGGCACCGTCGTATGTCTCCTGATGCTGCCCTCTGAAATGGAAATGATTGTGAAGGACCTTTTTTCCCTGAAGTCGATTAACCGAAGGTTTCAGAGAGAGAGAGAGAGAGAGAGAGAGAGAGAGAGAGAGAACTCACTCTGATGCTTAGAAGTGGATTCCCCGGTGCCGTGGAAGGTCTTAATCCTCCGCGGCCTCGATCTCACAGAACCAGAACTGTCCGATCCCGAACCGTCCGAATCACAGCGAACCACGTCCTCCAACTCGTCCAGATAGCTCCACAACACTGTCTCCTTCGCGTGAGTCATGTCCTCCACTACTGAAAACAATCTTATTTTATACACAAAAGTTGAAAAGATACAATTTCATTTAAAATAAGCGCCTCACATTTGCATATAGCACCTCCAACGGCGGTTTGAACGTGTCAAATAATGGATTAAAATTTTCTCACAGTTTCGTGAGAAAATTGAATGTTAAATATTAAAACTGTGATTTTAAGCCTTACATTCTAATTAACAATTTTGAATTTAAAGAGACATAAGAGAAGCCCTGGGTTATCAAAAACGGTGGGAGTCCCCTCAAAAATCTGCTATCTCGCCAACGGGAGAAATCATAAGTGACGTAGGGTCATTTGCGAGATATCAGTAGCAGCCACAAGGGAGAGAGTATTTCAACGAAGAGGCTCACGTGATGGGCCTTTTGGAGCTCAGACAACATAGTAAAGCGGCCTTTGGGTGCCAGAATCTGCAGAAAGCGGCCTGAGGTCGCCGGGAAAAAAGCGGAAAGCGGCATGAGGTCGCCGGAAAAAAAGCGGCCTGAGGTTACCAGAAAAAGCGGAAAGCGGCCAGAGGTCACCAGAAAAAAGCGGAAAGCGGCCTGAGGTCACCAGAAAAAAGCGGAAAGCGGCCTGAGGTCGCCGGAAAAATCAGAAAGCGGCCTCCTAAGGCCACCGAAATCGGCATAAAGCGCTAACTTACACTTCTTCACAGGGACGGTCTTCAGATTGCGCATCTCCTTGAACTTGCTCCTGACGGACTCCTTGACCCTCTCGATCAGATCCGGCCGTCCTCTCAGAGGCATCTCCGCCAGCAGCTGTTGGATCTCATCGACAAAGTGCATCCTCTTCGAGATGTAGTCATTCACCAGGGAAGATTCCTGTTCAGACCGGCTTTCTGAAAATAAAAAAATGAGTAAAAATAGCGAAAATGGAAAGAAAATCAATTTTTGACACATAAACAGTTGAAGAATGCACTAAGAAGCACTTTTTGGGGGTGCAATATGCAAATTTGGGTGCAATTTTTCAAAATATCTTGTCAAATTTGGAAGAAAATGGCTGAAATCTCACCGAAGAGCCTGACCAGCTTGTTCATCCAGGCCTCCTCCGCCTCCTTCTGCTTCTTCTCCGCCAATTCGTGGGCGAGCGTCGCCTGACGCAGACATTCATCCGCGCTCTGAGGCCTCAGACGGACTGAAACGAAAAAATTAGATGGGAATACAGGGGGAAAACACCGAAAACCGCCCTGAAACACATCCAGACATCGAAATGGTCAGGAAGCATTTCGGCGCAGGCGGGGCGCTGCTGTCATAGATTCAAGTGTCGTGAATTATGATGAGACACATCGATTTGTAGGCTTTGATTTGACAGCGCTTCTTGTGACATCATTGAATAAGAAGGAAATGTCTTCGCAAAAACCAAATTTGACTTGCCAAGATACATTAAAGCGGCCTGAGGCTGCCCGAATGAATAAAAAAGTCTAGATGCTTTAAAAGCGGCCTTAGGCTGCCCAGGCGAACAAAAATCGGTATCAGGCTGCTCAAGTTCCTTAAAAAGCGGTCTGAGGCTGCCTAAATGCATAAAAGCGGCCTGAGGCTGCTCAGATATAAAAAAGCGGCCTTAGGCTGCTCAGGAATAAAAAAAGCGGCCTGAGGCTGCCCGAATAAATAAAAAGCGGCCTGAGGCTGATCAGGTCAATAAAAGCGGCTTGCGGTTGCCGAGCACCATAAAAAGCGGCCTGAGGTTGCCCAGATTAATAAAAAGCGGCCTTAAGCTGCCCAGTCGCATAAAACGCGGCCATAGGCTCGCCAGGTCAATAAAAGCGGCCTTATGCTGCTCAAATAAATTAATTACAAGCAGCCTTTTTCTGTCCGGATAAAAAAGCGGCCTAAGCCTGCCCAGGTGCGTAAAAAGCGGCCTAAAGCACTGGAAACGAACCCTTGGGAGGATTAACGGCAATGGCGTGTTCCATAATCTTCTGCCACTTGGTGAAGGTCTGCTTGTTGTGGAATTGAATCTCCAGCAGAGTGGGCTTCACTCCGGACATCAGCATCATGGTCAGCCCTTGGCTGGCGAGGTTCCGCAGAATGAGGTTGGCTATGCTAAGAACCGGCTGCTCCTGAAAACGGTTTCATTTATAAAATTCTAATTACATTTGCATATAGCAGCCGAAAGGATACATTTTAGTACCATAAAAAAGGGAAAACTTACAAGAGGGGCGAAGTAGTACCTCCCGTTGTTCTTCTTAGCCAGGCAGACGAGAATGTCGTCGAAACAGACCAGATTGACTGAAAATTTGACTTTAAAGACATAAATAAAATTAGCATACTGGGGACAGCACGACCGCTGGGACCGGACTTGGCGTTGCATTCGCCGATGCAGAGCAGCCGACGGCCAGTTTCGCCCATCTGGGAGATGATGTCTTCCAACTGAAAAGAACAAATAAATGGAGAAATCAGAAAAGGTCATAGAAAGCAACTGTGAATTAAAAGCCGCTTTGGCAAGAAAAGGCCGCTTAACCTGCTTTTGGTAACCAAAGGCCGCTTGATCTTTTTTTGTGAATTAAAAGCCTCTTTTTGGCAACCAAAGGCCGCTTGACCTGCTTTTTTGGCAATTAAAAGCCGCTTTTGGCAATCAAAGGCCGCCTGACCTGCTTTTTGGCAATTAAAAGCCGCTTTGGCAACAAAAGGCCGCCTGACCTGCTTTTTGTGAATTAAAAGCCGCTTTGGCAACCAAAGGCCGCTTGATATGCTTTTTGGCAATTAAAAGCCGTGTTTGGCAACCAAAGGCCGCCTGACCTGCTTTTTGTTAATTAAAGCCGTTTTTTGTGAATTAAAAGCCGCTTTTTGGCAACCAAAGGCCGCTATGGTTAAGAAATGTCCACTTACCGTCCAGTTGAGCTTGACATATCCAATCGGGAGGCTCTTATCCGTGACGTAGATCACCGTCTGGCTCGAAGTGTCAAAGTGGGCCCTGACCTGATCCCATCGCTTGGTCACCTGCACCACCAGCAAATTGTTGTCGATCCTTAGAGCGAAGCGCTTAGAAGCCTAAAAACCAAATCTTTAGTTTTAAATTTTAAGATTTAGTTTTTTTTAAACTTTTAAAAAACTGGTTTAAATTGGATGAATTGAATAAAGAGGGTATACGGTACCTGGAGAGCCTTCTCCGTCTGCTCAGCGGTGGCTGTGAACTTGTTAGCCTCGTTTTTGAGGATGGTCTCGATCAGAAGGCCGTATTTCGTAGGTCTGGCGATGATCCTGGCCATGATGGACTTGAAGTCGTACTGCTTGTAGATCTTATCCCGACTGCATCTCTGAAAAATGGACAAATTATTTTTAAAACTAAATTTAAATAAAATTAAGCAATTTTTTTTACAAACAACAAAAAAATTTAAATTTAAAAATTACCTTCATAAAGTCGTTGAAACGGACATTCCTGGTCATCAGATTGGTGAGCATCAACTCGGATTTTCCCTTTCCCGATCCGAAATCCGTGTAGGCTTGGGTGGCCACGGCGGTGTGGGCTCCTTCCTCGGAGAGCTGCAAAATGGGAGATTTGACAACGAAACGGAGGTTTTTTTTTTAAATTTTAAAATATTAGTTTTGACGAAAATTATCAGAAAATTCCCATTTTTTGCCAGAATACCGTCGATTTTTATAGAAAATTCGTTTCTTTTGGCGATTTTAAAGAGAATTTCTAGAAAGCGGTCTGAGGTCACCAAAATTCGAAAAAAAGCGGCCCGAGGTCAGCAAAATTCGTAAAAAGCGGCCTGAGATAGCCATTATCTGAAAAAAGCGGCCTACGGTCGCCAGAATCCGAAAGAAAAGCGGCCTGAGGCGAAAAAAGCGGCCTGAGGTCGCCATTATATGAAAAAGCGCCCTGTGGTCGCCAGAACCTATCCGAGGCGGCCTGAGGTTGTGAGAATCCACAGACATCGGCATATGCGGAGAATACCGTACCTCCGTCAGAAGGATATCGGAGATGGTGTCGACTTCGTTCTTCTCCAACTGCCGAGCCAGCAGCTGATCCAGAAGATGGCAGTGGAAGAGAAGGAGGGAGTCGATGACATCAGGAATGAGGATGTTCAACTCGTCGATGGTCAGAATGTTCCTCTCCAGCAGAGGACGACGGTAGCCCTGGAAATTGATTTTTAAGCTTTAAATTCCAATTTTCCCCCAGTTTGTATCATAAAGTCCAAATTTTTAAAAATTAAAATAAAATAAAAGAATTATTCTAATTAAAATTTGAAACTAGAACTTACATCCAGCACGAAGGCGAGATTGGCGCAGTGCTGCCTCTCCAGATGAATCAATTCTGCAAATTACCACTCTCTTTCACGCCCAAAATTCAAATTACCAAACATGGCGTCTTGCTTTTTAACTGCTTTCGAGCTCAGCTTGTCGTGGCGGAACTTCTCGTGCCAGGAAACGTAGCTAGGCGGGGTGAATAACTCAAGACGGGCGTAGCGGGGATTGTCCCTGAAAATAGTTTTTTTTAAATAAAAATTAAAAAAAGGGTTTTTTAAAGAATTTAAATTATATTATGCTTATTATGAAAAAACTGTTTAAAAAATTAAATTTAAAAAAAAAGAAGGAAAAACCTACATTAGAATAGTCATGACGTCAGCCTTCTCAGAGCCGTTGTCCTCCTCTTCCAAAGTACCCGTAGGAGAAAAGACAGCCGACATGTTGTCAGGAAGACCTGGAAATTAAAGGTTTAGGTTGTTTTGAGCTGATTGTCTTGATTTAATGCGCAAAATGCGGATTCCCCGATAATTTCCCGCAAAAAGAAGTGTCTGGATGCTTTGTAAGACAAATTTTTCAATTTTAAACGAATTTTCACTATATTTTTCACAAGGAAAATGTGTTTTTTGGTAAATGTAGTATCGATTTAATTTTTGTTGTTGAATAAAACATTATTTTAAAAAATAGTTTTGCTTATATTTTTCAATACAGTTTCGTTCATTCGCATACAGTGCGGTTCTTACGGCCGCGGGGTCAAAAATGGCAGCATTCTGGTGACCTCAGGCCGCTTTCTGCTTTTTTTCTGGCGATCTAAGGCCGCTTTTTTCTGGCAACCTCAGGCCGCTTTCTGCTTTTCTGGCGACCAAAGGCCGCTTCTGCGGAGTCACTTAGGCAAAATTTTCTGCTCTCTTTATAAATACTTGCCAAGTGTCTCAATATTTTTTTTTACAATTTGCATTATAAATTTTTACTGGGCCGGATTCGAACTCTCGTTGTTTGTCTGGTAGGACCCACGTGCCGAGGATTTTTAGTAGCCGGCCCGGAGCCGCCCTTTATTCCGAGTATTTGCATACCGCACCATTCTTCCTCCACCCCTTGGCCTTGTATAACTTCGGAAGTTGCTCAGAAAAAGAAGTGGTGAAGTGCAGTCTCATCGGAGGGACTTCCAAGAATGATGCCGGTTGAGATTTCCGTCTAGTATGCGAAATTGTGTGGCTTTTCCTCTCCTGTGCCATTTCGCTCGAAGCAGATCTTCTGATTTCGGCCACCGGGAATCCAATTCCATCGTTGTCTTGTAAAATTCCAATGCTTAGGTAGGGTAATTCTTCAGGAGGAGGTACATTGCAAAGCGTTTCGATTATTGAGTCTGAAAGAGGTGGTGAGAGAGAGAGAGAGAGAGAGAGAGAGAGAGAGAGAGAGAGAGAGAGAGAGAGAGAGAGAGAGAAGCAAAGAAGTTTGGCAAACGTCCCCCATTTGCATACAGCATAGAGGTGCCTCGGAATTATCTGGCCTATCAAATGATGTCGTTAAATGTCGGCAATTTGTGAGCGCCGTCTAGGCAAATAAACAGCGCACACAGGAAACGGACGGTTGATAGCCCGATTGGCAACCAGGAATTTTGTGAAAAGTGCGTGGGTTTATCATCAAATCGGAAGTTACTGTGAAAAAAATCAGGTTACTGTGGGGATGCTATATGCAAATGTGGGGTGCTAATATTAAAAAAAACCCTTTAAACTTCGAAATTTGAGGGGTAATTTGGCGGTAAATTTAAAAAAAGGTTTTTACTTTGGCGGTAAATTGAAAAAAAAAATTTTTGTGTTAAAAAATTGAAAATTTTGGCTTAAACAAGTCACATTTTCAACCTGCGGGGTTATAGTTTTAGTTTCAGCTGATTTTCATGTCAAATAGCAGTTTCCCGAAGAAAAAATTGACTACTTTTAAAAAGTAGTATAAAAATCGATTTTCCAGCTGAAATTTTTAAATTTTTCCAACAGTTTGGTTAAATATTTGTTTATAAAAACAATCGCAAAATTTTCTCAAAATAATCGAAAACTTATTGAAAGGGCGGTAAGTTGACAAATTGAAAATATAAGTTTTTTTACCAAAAAATTTTCTTTCTCAAAATTCAAATTAGGTGTTCACGCTCTTATGTGGCTTAAAAATGCATTTTAGGGGTGCAATATGCAAATTTGGATTGCTTATTTCTAAATTGATTTCCAATGAGACCAGAACGTGTAAAACATTGATTTCTAATGGAGAACGTTGCTAGAAATCAGAAAACTCAGAGGGAAAATCCAAGCTTTTGGCTCACCCTGTTCTCCGATATCTTCTAATTTCTCCTCCATAATGCTAATATCTCCTTCAGATGAATATTTCATCCGAGAAAGTGTGATTACAGATGCTTCAGAAGTATCCGAACTGGATCTTTTCGTCTTCGGCGCAGGAGGTAAATCCGGCGGCAGTTGGTCTTCCTCGTCTTCTGACAGAACCCCATCTTTCTGCTTCGACAACATTGAAGATATCCGATTTAGGAGGGATTTCGAAGGCCCGGCGGAGGGAATAAAGCAGGGAAGGGAGCCCCTTCGGCAGGCGGAAGAAGAAGAAGACATTATGGAATATTTGGTGAGAACGGCGACGAATCGAAAATGCGCCAAAGGAATATCGTAATCGGTGAATCAACGACGAAGAACAAAAGAAGACGAACGGATCGATGGGAATGAATGCGGTCAGGTTGGCGCATTCCGACGGGGTTCCTGCTCTGCGTCAGAGGAGGGGAACGGCAGAAGACAGAGAACATCACAGAAATAGAAGGGGAGACTTGTTCCGTTCTGATTCAGGGGTTTTCTAAAGGCAGAATCTACCGAAAGCGGCCTGAGGTCACCCGAAAAAGCAGAAAGCGGCCTGAGGTCGCCAGAAAAAGCGGAAAGCGGCCTGAGATCACCGGAAAAATGAGAAAGATCCATTTTTCTTTCTGGATCTCTTGGAGGATCCATTTTTATCTTTTTGCATTATCTTTTCCTGGATACAATTCATAACTGATAATCTTTGTCAACCAACATTTTACGGCACGATTCTTTGAGCTTCCGGGGCCGAAAACCTTCTATTGTTTCAGTTGTACCATACGTTCCACTGTATGCGACCATCTTTTAGATGATCGACACCAGACGGCCTTTTAGCGGGGCATGGATGACGAACGACCAACGGATGATTCATTTCCAGTCCGTGGCACTTTAGGGACAACGACAGAATTCAAAGCATCAATCCGCGGAAAGCGGTCCGAGGTCACCGAAAAAAAGCGAAAGCGGTCTGAGGTTGCCAGAAAAAGCGGAAAGCGGCATTTGGGCGGCAGAAAAAAAGCGGAAAGCGGCCTGAGGTCACCAGAAAAAGCGGAATTCGGCCTGAGGTCACCAGAAAAAGCGGAATTCGGCCTGAGGTCACCATAAAAAGCGGAATTCGGCCTGAGGTCACCAGAAAAAGCGGAATGCGGCCTGAGGTCACCATAAAAAGCGGAATGCGGCCTGAGGTCACCGAAAAAATCGAAAGCGGCCTGGGGTTACTAGAAGTGTTGATTAGTTTCTAGCGGAAGAAAGAAAGAATCGTTCCAAATTTTCAAAAATTTGTTTTCTAATTTCATCCACATATTTGTAGTTTTAAAACGATTTTGTGTGAAAATCTGGTTGTTTTCATATATTTTAACGTATTTCTCCCCTCTTTTCACGTTTGCCCTCTATTATGCCAATTTTATTTTTTTTCTTCTTTCCCCTTTTAATCCAATTCTTCAAAATCATTGAGTAAAAGAAGAAAAACATGGAATGCTCACCATCAGAGAAAGAAGGGATTCCAGGACGCGAATCTCCAGGCCTCCTGGCGGGCATCGTAGAGCTCGTCGGAGTGGAACCAGCCGACCGAGAGTATCCGTTGATGACGGTGTCCAGCCCACCTCGCTCCTTCTGAATTGCCTCGTTAGCTTCTCAAAATTCTAATTTCTCTACCTTGTTCTTCTTGTTTCCAAAAAAGTTACTAATCGACGAGAAGGTGTCCGATCCTGTCTTCTCCTTGCTCTTCTTCTCAACGCGACTGCGATCCCTAGAAAAAGAAGACTTTTAAAAGAAACATGCCGGGTTATAGCGTGGGTGTTCGTTAAATCGACGATTTGCATATTACATCGATAAAAAACAATAAAGCTGGTTTTAACGCGGTTTCACAAGAAAGTTGGGTGTCGGTTAGAGACGGGGGCATGCCGGAACGGCGGGCAAAAAGCGGAACTTTCGTCAGAAACTGACAACAGGCGATTCCGGTGGAGAGTAAAGTTACAACAGGCTAACTTTGGCACACCGTAGTGCTTTCGTGCCACAATCTCTAGAAAAGCTGTATTTCCAATAAAAACAACAAAATAACTGATTTTCAATTGCATTCACCAAAATTTTCCAAAAATAGCAAAATTTAAGCAATACTATCAGTCCATAAGCTTACACGGAAGAGCGACGAATTCAGTGAATGTCATACGGCGCGGTCTTTGCATGATTACATATAGTATGAATATAACGGACGGGAAGCCCAAAAACGTAGATTTTTTTAAAGCTACAAAAACATTTTTTTTGGTATTTTCCAACAAATAAAGTCGCAATCAGAAAAAGTAGGATTTTTTCGGGGGTTCCCTTAATAAATGTTGTTTTAGACGAAAAAAACTGTCATTTTTGTGAGATCAGAAGTCTGCATATCCAATTTTTTAAAGTTTAACAAAATCTTAAAATTTCTAGCTGAATTTAATTAATACAATTTAATAATAAATAATTAATTAAACAAAACAGCGGATTGATACGATCCGCCACGGTTGAAGTAATCACCCCTCATTTGCATATTGCAATCCAAAACTAAATGTTAATGTTATATTAAGCATAATAACACTTCCAAAGTTTTCGAATCGTACAGACATTGATTTCAATTGAATCACTATAAAAAGATCAAATAAACTAGTAAAAAAAAATTTGTAAAATAAAATCAACTTTTGAAATAGTAAATATTCAAGTGAATTTTTATAAATTTCAATTTAGGTTTATAAAATTTCTACGTTTCTGGAAAGATTTAGTACTTTAAAGGCAGGCAGTACAATAATAATCTATTAGTATAGTAAATTAATTCATATTAGTGTAGTTGAGTCAATGAATATATTGTAAATACATCCATAATGAATTTGCATAATACTTGTTTTAGAAATGCAACATGCAGAAAGCTTCGTTAGGACGTGGCAGGACATTGGGACAAAACGAGACAGTAAAGTGAGAGGCAGAGAGGACGGAACCGGACAAACCAACCACAAGAACACGGGGGACTCGGCTCTGCAATACACAAAAATGTCGGTTTTCCTCCGCCGAAAGCGGGCGTGCAAGAAGTCTCCGCAGCTGTGGAGTCGTCGGGCGAGGGGGCGGAAGAACGCAGATAACCTACCTCATCATCTTCAGCCGACTCCTCTTGCGGTAGGGAGTGGTGGCGCGGCGGCGCAGGGTCCCCGTCTCGGAGAGTTCCTGGATCTCGCGGATCATCTCGGGCGAGGGCGTGAGGGACTCGGGCCGCGAGCCACCCGACAGCCGCCGCATGCTCCGGCGCATAAAGGCCACGATCGAGGAGGAGCTCGACGAGCGGGTGAGCAGACCGGACGGCGGCGAGTCATCGCTACTAAAAGCAGGAGCTACCGCCACTACGCGAAGCGGAACGCTTTTTTGCCGAAAAGACTTTCCAAAAACGGGAAAGAAGAGTCTCCGAGGCCTCCGAAACGGTCACTCGCAGTGGCATACTTGGGAAAGGCGATTTTTTTCCAGTAAATTAAATTCAAGAGTTAAAAATTCCATTAAAATTGTTAAATTTTGAGTGTTTTTAATACTTACATTTTTTAAATTCAAATTTCCACAAACAGTAATTAGTTGAAAAAAAAAGCTTGTGATAAACCAAACCAGAAAATTCCTTTTTTTTTTTTAAATAAAAAATTCTAATTGACAGGGTAAGAAACAAAAATAAGTTTTTAAAATTTAAATATAGGTTTTTTAAAGTTTAAAATGAACAAATTCAGGGGTTTTGGTGTTTATGAATTGCAGGTAATTTAAATTCTTCAAATAAAAAAGATAGTTTATAAAAAGCGGTAAACCAGCCGGAAGCCTATAACCACCTGTCGACTACCGACTGGCGGCGCTTCTGGATGACTAATGCACCACAAATAAACAATCCTTCAAAGATGGTGGATTTTTATTGACTATAATGTCAATTCAAGCGTACCACCTTTTGGCTTCTAAAAACACAACTACAATTTTTAAACTTTTAAAATTGATTTTTTCCAGTTTTCTCTTCATTTAACCCATTTAGCCACTCCGAATGGCGTTAAATTAAATCCTCAAAATAAGTAACTACCAGTAAAATAATTGGAATAATGCCTGCTAATCCGTTCTTTTTCTTAGCTCCTTTTGGGCCCAAAACTGAGCCAAAATCTTTTTTTGGCTTAAAACTTAGCCAAACCCTTTGGGGTCCTTGCTGTGCTGTGCTCCATTCAAATCACAATTCAGAGTGCATACAAAGGGAACACGGGTGTCCACTCGAAAACACAACATCTAACAGAGGGAAACTGAAATAGACATGCACCACCACCAATACGAAACCACAAGTGACCGTTCGACAGGACCAGAAACACCTTCCTTCTTTCAGAAGCCTTCTCCAGAAGGCTCTCTCAGAAGGCTGAACTTACTTAGCGTTCGAGTCGCTCAAAACGTTAGTTCGACTGGTGGAGCGAGAGGAAGAGGCGGCCGAGAGAGACGCCGTCGCTGGAGTCACAACCTGAAAATTAAGCGATTTTTGGCTAATTTTCTCCATTTCTTCATGCATATAAATCCTAGGAAAATGCTGAAAATTCGGTGCAAAAAACTAATTAAAGAAAGTCGGGTAACTGAACGAACACAACGAGAGACAACAACATATTTACGATGGAAACATACCGCCAATGGCAACCACGCAGGACGACTGAATTCTAATTTTTTGTTAGAAAAAGTTAGATTTTTAGGTATAAAAAGGAAGGAAGTGAGACTCACATGGTGGGGAGTGGCGTTTCCGTGGGTGAAGAAGTTCTGCCAGGAGTTGGGGCTAGACTTCATCGAAGAGTTCCGGCGCGTCAGGAACACGGGAGGAGGGCCTTGCTGGGGAGCGGAGGACGCTGAAAAAAACGTGTGAGAGTGAAACAGTGAACGTGTGTGTGCGCAGTTCGAATAATCTTCTGTCCAAATGTTGTTTCGAGGCCTATGGTTGCCAAAAGCGGCTTTTAATTATGAAAAAGCAGATCAAGCTGCCTTTGGGTGCCAAAAAGCGGCTCGTAATTACAAAAACAAATCCAGTATAAGCGGCTTTTGATTGCTAAAAACCAGGATAAGCGGCCTATGGTTGTAAAAAGCAGCTTTTAATAGCAAAAAAGGTCAAGCCAAAAACTGCTTTTGATCGCAAAAAAGTAGGTCAAGCGGGCGGCCTATGGTTGCCAAAAAGGGCCTATGGTTGCTAAAAAGCGGTCTTTGGTTGTTAAAAAGCAAATCAAGCGGCCTTTGGTAGTCAAAAAGCGGCTTTTAATCCCCAAAGAGGAAGGCAAGCGGCCTATGGTTGCCAAAAAGCGGACCTTAATTACCAAAAACCAGGATAAGCGGCCTTTGGTTACCAAAAAGGCGGCCTTCAATTGCAATTTAATTAAATTTTCCGAAGTTTCGATGTTTTTCTGGTAGGGCCCATGGGCCTAGCATTCTAGAAGCCGTAATTGAGACCCTTGTGTGTGCGCGCGTGTGGGAGTGTGTCTGTGTGAGCGTGTCCACGTGTCCCCGTGACGTACCCAAGTCCTTGTTCAATTCCGGGTCCGAATTGCTCAGACTCCTGTCGTTCATGGAGGCAGCGGGCTCCTCGGAGGCGTAATTCAGGACCACCTGGCTCTGGCACCGTCCGGTCTGACTGGCGCGGCCCGGCGCGTCGCGCAGAAGAATCATCTGCCTCTCCGAAGGCTCAGAGGCTTCCGAGCGGGGACTGTACAACTCCTCATTCGACTTCTTTCCATAATCCACGTGGTTGTCACTGACGACTCTCCTGAAATTATACATTTTATAGTAAAAAACAAAAAACGTTTTTTTTAAATAAGAAAAACTAAGCCACGCCCCTTTTATTGCTTAAAAGGGGTGTTTTGACATGAAATTCACTAAAAAAAAGGGAATTTTCACTTGAAAATGGCCGTTTTCACTCAAAAAAGTGGTTTTGAAAATTGAAAACTCAAAATTCAAAACAAACCTGTGGAAGACCTGATTTTCAGAGGCGGAGCCAGATGGCTTCCACTGAACGGAGGAGGTGAAGGCTCCCGGAGCGATTTCCTGCGGCTCGGGGAGCGAGAATTCGAAGTGGGTCTGCTGGGCTCCCACGTTCATGGAAGACCTCCTGGAGCGGTTGTTGTCCTGAAATTCCGAGTATTAGTTGTCTTTAGCTCTCTCTCTCTCTCTCTCTCACCTCGCTCTCCTCGGTGATGGAAGGCAGTTCAGTGACCCTCGAGTTGTTCAAATCGCGGTCGTCCGGCCAGTTGGCGCTGGGAGAATCAGGAATCGAGAAATCAGAGTTGTTCAGAAGATCTGAAATAAAATAATTCGCCTTTTTCTTTTCTAAAAATATAAATTTGACCGACTTTGCGTACTACATTTTCAGCGCCACGCAATCTTTTCACTTAAGTAGAAAATTCAATTAAACTGGCCTAATAATGAAATTATGAGCCATTTCCATTTATTTTTATAGTTTATTTTGATAACATTTTATTTATTTTATAAGAAAAAACAAGAAAATTGATAGAATACCTCGGAAAATTGATTTTTATAGTCAATTGATTATGGCAGTAATAATTATTTGCTATTCCAGCGAGAAAGCGGTCGAAGCGGCCTTTGGTTGCCAAAAGCGGTCCAAGCGACCATTGGTTGCCAAAAGCGGTTCAAGCGGCCTTTGGTTGTCAGAAAGCGGTCCAAGCGGCCTTTGGTTGCCAGAAAGCGGTCCAAGCGGCCTTTGGTTGCCAGAAAGCGGCCCGGTCCATGAGAACCGCGGAAAAGAGTGAGATTGATCGTCAAACACTCTCGAGAAAGGGAGGCCAAAGACGGCATGAATCAGCTGCTTTGAAACGTTTTCGGGAATCGATATCTCGTGGTGGGAACACGGTTCGCCACGCCTCGAAACTTCCCTCGAAACCATCTTTCCCCTCAAACCGTCAGTGTGGAAAGTCTTTTGAAAAGACGGTCACGCCGGGAACCGGGGTTATTCGTCAATCGAGATAACATCAACCGTCTCACAGAGGCATTGACGAACATTCCGTTCTAGGAGAAGGAGTGGGAGGTCGAGAGAAAATATGAAACTGCTTTCCTTCATTCAAGAATCAATATAAAATTCCAGCAAAAATACCCAAAAAGAGAGTTTCTTGGTGGAAAGCTTTTTTCTCTCACTTGAAATGCCAAAAAACATTATTTTGGGGTGCTTTATGCAAATGTGGAGAAAGCAGAAAGCGGAAGACGGCCTGAGGTCGCCAAAAAAGCGGAAAGCGGCCTGAGGTCGCTAGAAAAAGCAAAAGCGGTCTGAGGTCGCCAGAACAAGCAGAAAGCGGCCTGAGGTAGCCAGAAAAAGCGGAAAGCGGCCTGAGGTCGCCAGAAAAAGCGGAAAGCGGTCTGAGGTCATCAAATTTCACAAAAACGGTCTTTAACTCAACAAAAACGTCCAAAAAGAAGGATCTTCAGCCTTTTGGTCCATTGACAGGTAAAGTAAGAAAATCAGTTTTGGCACTCAACAGAAATAATGACATAATTCGTCGGTCATTCTCTCTCGTGACTCACCGTCTCTCTTCTCGTTGAATCATGTGCAATGTTTGACACATTCCAGTCTCAGTAGAAAATAGCACCCAAAATTTGCTTATAGCACCCCAAAAAGTGATTTTTAGGGTCATTTTGAGACAAATAGCACCTCCAAGGGCGGTTTCGAACCGCATTTGTCAAACATTGATCATGTGCAAAATGCGTAATGAACAAAAAGAATACCTATCATCCAGTATATTCTCTCTCGTACCAGTACTCGCGGGGAAGAAAGTGGCGAAAACCCGAGGGCGCTAATGGCCTCCGACCGTATTTTATGATCTCACCGGCGTCTGGTCAATACCTTCGGCGCCTCTTTCTTTACGTGTTTTCGAACTGCGAAACATCATATATCAGGAATCATCAGCAGGCATGTCTGGCGAGTCGTCGCCAGTGGAAAAAAGTGGACTTTGTAGAAAAATCAAGGAAAACCCTGGTGGTTTTCCTTGTTTCAGGGAGAGTATAAGTCGGTGAAGAACAAATACGACGAGAGATTCGAAAAATTAGTTCGAATCTTGGCTGAACATGAAAACCACTAGAATCGTCCGAGAATTGAATAAAACAATAAAAATTAGGAATACTGAAAGCAGATTTCAAATTGAAACAAATACGCAATCAGTCCTAGGAGGTATAGAGGTGCTATATGAGATTAGGAGGTTTAGAGGTGATATATGCAAATCTGGGGTGCTAATTTCAATTATAATGTGTCGAACAGTGGAAACTAGGCACTCAAAAGCAGAAACCTTCTCGAATTCCTTGCATGAATGCAGTGATTCAGTGACTTTGGTTTCGCAAAAATTGAATAGCGGTGCTGTTTCTTTTCCATAAAAGATAGTTTGAAAAATGTCAATTTTTGATTGCCAGAAGCGGTCCAAACAAGCGGCATTTGGGCGCCAGAAAGCGGTCCAAGCGGTCTTTGGTTGCCAAAAGCGGTCCAAACGGGCTTTGGTTGCCAAAAAGCGGTCCAAACGGCCTTTGGGTGCCAGAGAGCGGTGCAAGCGGCCTTTGGTTGTCAAAAAGCGGTCCAAGCGGCCTTTGGTTGCCAAAAAAGGGGTTCAAGGGCGGTGCACGGTTGCCGGAAAGCGCTTTAAGCGGCCTTTGGTTTCCAGAAAACGGCCTACGATTTCAGAAGACGAAACAAAAATAGTAAAACGGCTAAAATTCGAATTACCCCATTTCATCCTGAGGTACGAAAACAAGTAATCAGCTGGGGAGAGAGAGGTGCTATCTCTGCTATTCCTGCCAAAAGTATGTACACAAACGGACAGCCACCGATGCGCCGAAGGGCCATCGTTGAGTCAGGTGCGCGCAATCAGAAATGTTCTGATTCAGCCGGCTACTACCCAGGCTGGGCCGGGCGGCGTCTTCAAACGAATCCGAAGATAAGCGGAAACGCCCCATCGACCACTTTTTACAGAAGGATTCGTTTCCGGAGGAAGTTTTGGGATTCGATGTCATCCATCATGCTTCCACCTCAAAGGGACGCCTCTGAAGCGATAAAAATGACCTTCATCCTTGATTTCGATCAATTGTCCAGGAAAAGGAGCCTGTTTAAGACCACCTTTTTCTTATGGAAACTACCAGAAAGTCCATCATGAACACCATTTGACCCGGTTATGTCTACCTAAGGTCGCGTTCCGCTTTTCTGGTGACCTCAGGCCGCTTTAAGCTTTTTCTGGAGACGTCAGGCCGCTTTCCGCTTTTTCGGACGACGTCAGGCCGCTTTCCGCTTTTTCTGCAACCTCAGGGCGCTTCCGCCTTTTCTGGTGACCTCAGGCCGCTTTCCGCTTTTTCTGGCGACCTCAGGCGACTTTCCGCTTTTTCTGGCGACCTCAGGCCGCTTTTCTCTCTGATTTTCTCCTCCTTTCCGCCCCCTTACCCTGCACATCCTCTCCAAAGTACTTGTCATCGGCGTGATCTTCATCCACATGCGCTCCCTCCTCCGAATCCGACGGCACGTAGCTGTTCTCCGCCAGCACCGCGTAGCTCACCTTCTCCTAAAAAATTAGCATAATGCGACCGAAACTCAAGTTTTCTTACAGTGTTGTTGTTATTCGAGGCGTTGGAGCCCCTCCTCATCCGGTCGAGCGAGTGGTACGGATCAGGGACAAACTGAAAATGAACGTTTTGAAGAATATAGCGAAAATTTGAAGTTAAATGGCATTAGATGATTGATTTTAAAGGTCTAATTAGACTTTTTAAACGGACTAATTGAATTTAAAGGACTGAAACGTACCACTTTGGGCGTGTTTGTGATGTCGTCAACGGATTTCGAGCGATTCGCATCCGACAATTGGTTCCCCGAATCTGAAAAAGACAGAATGATGAGGTTTTCGCGCCACCCGGCTGGCAGGTATTTTCAGAAGATTTACGGGATCAATATTATAGATTTAATAGGCCAAAAACCTCCAAAAAAAATTTTAATTATGAATCTTGCGAGGTCCTCACCTAGGAAGTGGCAATAAAGGCTGGGCTGAGATGCATGAGACAGAGGCATTCCGCTGCCACTAGTCCCCGTGGTGATATCATCACCGGTAGATGAGGACGGACCACCTAAAATTTGAATATAGGGATGTGAAGAACAAGAATTTGAGTATAGGGACGCAAAGAGGAGGAAACGAACCTTCCAGCGATTCGAGAGAAACGGTGTTAGTAAAGTAGGGGCTAATGCCCACAGAAGATAAAGCTTCGGATCGCACGTCTACCTTCGCCATGGACGGATCAGACCATTCCCCTGGAAAAAAATTTTAATTAAAAAACTTTAATTAAGTTTATTAATTTAAAAATGTAATTAGAACAATTAGAATGTGACAAAGCCTACCTTCAGGACCGGAACAGTGTTCAAAATCCGAAGAACTCGAAGTCAGTGGAATCCCGGGGCTTTCGTCCAGGAAACGGAAGTCGTTCGAGATTGTACTACTGAAAACACAAATATAATTTGTTAAATTTAAAAATAATTTTTTTTTAATTAAGGGAGAACTTAAGGAAATTTAATCCTAAGTTGTTACTGGCAAATAATTCTAAGTGACCCCTCGTTCATTTTTCCTATGTAGCCGCCTACTAGACTACTACCAAAAATTAATTTAAAATTTAAAAAAAATGTATTTTGGTAATTTTAAATACTGAAAATATAATGGTTTTAATTTAAATTTTTTTAATTTGAAAAAAAGTTAACTCTTGCGACAGTAATCCAGAGAAATGTAAAATAGTGCCATGAAAATGGTTAAAATGATTTAAACTTGGAATTCTGAAAGGACTGTCATCTACGGACCAACGAATTGATTTTTGTAGTTTTGTCAATTATTGATTTTTATTAGTATTTTTTTAAATTTCGATTTGGCGGAAAAAATAATTTTAAAAAAATTTGTAGGTACGTGATATTTTCATCAATGTTTGACACGTACGGTTTGAAACCGTCGTTGGAGGTGCTATTGGCCTCAAAATGGCACTAAAAAGCACTTTTTGGGGTGCTATATGCAAATTTGAGGTGCTATTTTCAGCTAAAACTGGATCGTGTCAAACAGTGATTTTCATCAACACGCAAATTTTAGCTGGCTCTGTACCAGAACGTTCTCAGTGTTCTTGGGACACCGAACTTCGTAGTATCCGCTGTTTAACAGCTAACAGTCCTTTAAACGTTTTCAGGCCTGATTTTATTAATCTTTGAATTATTTTAAAAGCTGAAAATAAAAAAATGAAGAATTTTAAATCAACTGACATAGCGGGGCTAAGCCAGGAGGAAGTGCTTCTAGAGAAGGAAGGCTCCGGAGTCCGTGGCAAGGGAGGCGGTTGATCCTCTTCTTCGTCTTCAGCCGAGCTGAATCTGAAAACATTTTAATCAAATTTACAGAATTAAAAAAGGCTTAGAAAGTAAATATTTTTAAACATAATAAATAGTTTACAAGTTTTTATTAATTAATAATAAAACATTTGGTGCAATATTCAAAGTGGTATGTCAATAATAAAAAATATTCATTTTCAGCGTTTAAAATCTCAAAAAAAAGGTTAGAAACTTTATTTTAAACAAAATACTTGGTATACAAGCTTAAAATGCTAATTTTGATGCAATGTTCGATGGAACACAAGAAAGCTCGGAAATCACATTTTGGTGCAATATTCGATGAGAGAAATGATATGACATGTCAAAAATGGCTATGCATCACAAGCTAGAAGTCAAATGCGGCGCCAAAACACGTGGATTTCTGTTATTCTGAGTCATCGTGACACACGTTCATTGGAATGTCAGCTAATGCAGCGATGATATGATGACAGATAATAGAATTCCACGAAAACATGCGAACTAAGCTCCAGAAATCGATAAATAAGCTGAAATCGATTATTAATTGGTATCGCAGGGAATATTTCTTTGGACACACGAATTGGACACCGTATTTCTGTAAATTGAATACTGTAAATTCAGCGGTAAATTGAAATTCAGTCTCGCACAGTCCTTTAAATGGGACCATTTACCGCCATTTTCGGCTAGAAAAGACCACACAGTCCTTTAAAAATGCCTTGATTTTGATTGTACCAGATTTTAAACTTGTCTTCTGGAAGATTCCCGAAATTAAATCGATTTTTTATGTTTTCAATAAATTTTACTTAAAATTGACCACTTGAAAGTAAAAATCACAAAAATTGAGCAGAAGCTGCCACGTGCAGCGTGCAAATGAACCTTGGTTAGGTGGATCGCTATCACCCATTTTTCGGTAGGATAACACGCCAAGCTTGATAAAATATTGATTTTAGGGCCTTAAAAAGAGCTACGCTTTAAAATACTAAAAAAGACACTTTAAGATTTAATATTGCGTCAAAAAATATAGACATTAAAATGAGGGTTTTTACATTTAAAAACTAATTTAAATATTAAAAATAGCTTTTAATTACTTTAAAATGGGCAAAAAGCTAATTCTGGCGTCAAAATAGGAAAAAAATAGCGTCGCAACGGATTTACAGCTTTTTTTGACAAATAGACGATAATTTCAGGGCTATTTCTTCGATTTCCATAATAAATATTATGTTTAAATAGATTTGGAGATCAAATTTAGTAATATTTAGTCAAAAACTGTTAAAACCAAGTTTCTGGAATTTTCACCGAAATCCAGCAATTTAAATTATTTTAAAGGACTTTTACACCGGAAACTATTAAATATACATTTTTACAACATTTAAATTATATTTTTGGTTTTAAAATAGCCGAAAAGTCTAGAAACAACGCGGGAAGGAACTAGTGTCAAAAATGGATTTCGATCCTTTTTGACTAATAAAAAAGGATTTTTGGGGATATTTCTTCAATTTTACTAAATAAATATTAATTTTATATCCATTTAGAGCGAATATTGATCAATAGCTGGTCAAAAAACCGTTCAAAAATGGTTTTCTCGAATTTTCACGGTATTTTCACGTGACTTTTACGTTGTAAACTATTCATTGAACAATTTTACAACATTTTTTATTAAAATTTCCGGCTTAAAAGTGATGGAAACGTCTGGAAAATTCGTAGTTTGAGAGGTAAACGAAAAACGTCAGCGGAAGCGATTTGAATCTAGTTAAAGGGCGGAATCTAGGTGGAGCGCGCTATCCAAATCTTCCGTAATTCACATACAACGAATATTTTTTTAAAGTTGATATTTTTAGTAATTCAAGAAAAATTAGGCTTGTTTTAATAGTTAGTAAAATAGGAAAATTTCCAAAATAAGAAAAAATTGTAAATTCTAGTGGTTAAAAGGGCTAAAACGCCTATTTTAAATAGAAAACTTGTTTAAAGTCGTGGCAAAGGTTAAAATTTGCAAACATCTTGCAGAAAGAAAAACAAAGAGATGAAGATTTCATCGATTTTCCTAGAAATCAGGCAATAATCCCCTGAAATCACCCTTTTTAGGTCATTTCCCTCGTTTCCAGGGCCATATCAGCTGAAAACAGGTACTTGGCACCGTTTTGTTTGCTTTCTACCGTAGGCCTTGACACTGGTTTCAACCGGAAACGAGAAAAAACCTCGCGCCGGAGGAAAAAGCGACATTTTTCGGCAAATTGACGCGCATTTTTAAAGGATTTTTAATTTTTTTTGTGATTTTTGACGAAGAAGATCGAAAGTAACTCACATCAAGTACTGCAGCACCTTCCAAATAATCCAGAAATTCCAGAAAGTTGGAAACATGCTCAGAAGTGAGTTCGATTGATTTCAACAAGTCAGCGCGCATAATTTCGTAACCCGTAATTTGGAGGGTTCGTTGGTTTAAATTCAAATACTTACGTAAGTATTGCTTTTTGTTATGTTTCGTTTTTTTCTATTTTAACATATTACCACCATTTTTAAAACTAGTTTGCGTAATTTGGAGGGTTCGTTGGTTTAAATTCAAAAACGTACGTAAGGAATGTTTTTAGCTTTTCGTTTCTATTCATAGCATGCTAAAACTGTTTTACATACCTCGGGAGGGTAATTCCGGGGTTGCCAGAGTTAGGGGTGGGTAGGAGGCCAAAAGTTAAGGGGGGGGGGGGGTAGGGGTTAGCAGGGGGTATTTTCCGGAAAAGGGCAGTACAACAAAGGTCGTTAAGGTGGTCAAGACACTTCTATTCATCCACCTTAACCTAAAATGCAATATTCCAACGTTTTACAATTTTCCATTTTTCGAGTTAAGGGGGTATGTGCAATTTCTTCCATTTTCAAAGCCACCTAACAGCGTTCAAAATAATTTATTGAACTTCAAAGTTTTGCACTGCCCTCTCAATTGTTTGATCTACCACTCCTCCAAATTTGAACGAAAAATATGCACTTTGCCCTAAGTTATTCCTCGCCAAAGTAGGCGCCGCGTTCGAGTTAAGGTCCCCCCTCATAACACCCCTCTTAACTGAATTACGATTTTGGGACAGACACCGAGAGAGTGTACACCCCGCGGAGGGAGCAGACAGTGCCGGGCAGGGACGCAGAGGAATCAGACAGTCAGCTGGCCGCACCGAATATCTTTCAAAAATAGGGTTCCATGGGTTATTTTTTTAACCTTTTTACTATAATTAACTTTATTAATTAGTAAATATTACTCATTAACCAATAAATGCAACAAAAAACCCAAAATATTCCTTAATTAAAATATTTCGAACGGGTTAATGTGGGTAGGTTGGTTAAGGTGGGTCACGGCCCAAAAGTTAAGGGTGGGTAACACTTTTGACAGACCCTCCCTAGGTATGCTGTTTTACATAATAAAATCATAAAATTTAAATTAATATAGCATTTTTTCACTGTTTTTGCTGATTTTTTAATATCCACAGGGCGTAAAAAGAAAAAAGCGTTGGATAAAAATAGCTGTCTTAACGAATTTAAGGTGAAAAACTTACATAAGATACTTGAAAATCGTCGAAAATTGCTTGATTTTCCAGATTTTAAGGAACATCTAGTTAAAAATGAACCGAAAGGACTGACAAGTCAATTTCGTAGTAATACGTAACTTATCGCGTTGGTAAGCTGAGACATACGTAATGTTTCGAAATTCTAACCTAAAACTAATTAACTCTATTTTTTATAAAGAATATACTACTATATAAATTAATAAATTTGATTAAAAAATTACATATGAACTGCAATTTTTGAGGGTAGCTGGAAATAATTAAAATTTAAGCGATTTATCGGTTAAAAACTCTAAAAATAGCGAAATCGGGAGGTTTTTTCTGCAATTTTAAAAATTTAAGGGTATCAAAATTTTGCAATCGGCCCGCGAGAACCCTGAAGGCGAAATGGACGATTTTCTGGCATTTGTTGTTTGCCGTCATTTGGAGCATCGTTGGGAATTATTCACTCGTGCAAAGTTTGTTGACTACCATATTTTCCGGCGCTTTAAACCAATTTTGAAAGCAGAAAAATCACTCAGAGAATAGTTTCAAGTCCTGAGAACAGATACTGCTGAGACAGGTGATAACTGATCATCGTAATCTGGAAAAATTCGTTGGAAATTATTCAATCGATCAGTTAAAACTGTCAATTTCAGTAAAGTTGTAAGGTTGTTGGCTGTGAATTGAATGCAGAGCTTAGAAATTAAGAAGAAAAAGAGAGACACGAGTAAAACAAAGCGGCTTTCATCGTAATCGGGAAACATCGTTGGAAAATATTCGCTAAGGAGTGTATGGGTCAAGAAATTGATGGAAAAGTGCAATTGATCAATTAAAACACACAATTTCGGTAAAGTTGTTTGGTTGTTGGGTGTAAACTTAAAAGATCGTTGGGAGATGTTCGATTTTGGACATTTTTGGCTTCTGGAACGCCAAAACGCTCGAAAAATAGGAGGGTTCTTCATTTTTAAGTCGTTGTAATACTTAAAAATCAATTCATATGCCGTCATTTGGAGTGTTGTAGGGAATAATTCACTCGTGTAAAGTTAATGTCTAACAGGATTTCTGGTGCTTTAAAACAATTGTAAAAACAAAACAGTAGTTTACACGAAATAGAACAGTGTTAGTGAAACAAAGCGGCTGGCATCGTAATCTGGAAACATCGTTGGAAAATATTCACACAGGAGTGTATGGGGCAAGAAATTGTCGGAAAAGTGCAATTGATCAATTAAAACACCCAATTTCGGTAAAGTTTTTAGGTTGTTGGGTGTAAACTGAAAAGATCGTTGAGAAATTTTCGATTTTGGACATTTTTGGCTTCGAAATGCCAAAAAACTGGGAAAACGTGCAGGTTCTATCGTTTTCAGCGGTTGTAAGACTAAAAATCGCCATAAAACCTTGCAAATTGCTAAAAAAAAGGCATTCCAGCCGCCGGTGGAGCGTAAACGGCAGGCTGTAGACCGACAATTAGGTGCTGGAATTTACGGCCTTCGGGAAGGGGGAAGTACGTTTGAAAAAGGCGGCCGGCTGTCGCAGCTGGCCCGAAAACGACCCAAGAAATTCAAAGCAGCGGCCTGATCGATCAGTCTCGCTCATATTGTCCTGTCATCTCTCGCTCTCGCGGATTCGGAGACACAAAACACAGGCGGCCGCGGCGGATGATAAGCGCCGCTTTTGGAACACGCGCCTTTTCGCACTTTGCGACACGGGGAAAACACCTTCTTTTGTAGGAAAAGGGGAGAGAGATTGCAGCGGAGAGAGAGAGAGGGAGGGGCTGACGCGGCGAGAATTCGTCAGCCGTCAGGTGACTAATGACATTTGGAATTAGTGCACAAACAAGTCAAAGATGGAGAGAGAGAGGGAGATAGAGAGAGAGAGAGAGAGAGAGAGAGAGAGAATGGAGAGAGAGAGAGAGAGAGAGAGAGAATGGAGAGAGAGAGAGAAGAGAGAGAGAGAGAGAGAGAGAGAGAGAGAGAGAGAGATAGGTCAGACAAAGGCCTGACAGTCGCTATCTGGAAAAGTCGTTGGGAAATATTCGCTCGGAGGCGTAAATCGCACAAATAGTAGGAAAATAAACAATCGATCAATTAAAACATCCAATTTAAGTAAAGTTTTAAGGTTTTCGGGTGTAAGTTGAATAAATCGTTTGTAAATTTACGATTTTGGTCGTTTTCTGCTTTTGCAATTCCAAAACGCTAGAAAAACGTGCAGTTTCTTTAATTTTCTGTAGTTGTAAGACTTAAAATAATTTTATTTGCCGTCATTTGGATCATCGTTGGGAATAATTCACTCGTGTAATCTGGAAACATCGGTGTGAAATATTCACCCGAGGAGCGTAGGGTTGAGAGAGAAGAGAGAAACAAAAGTATCGATTGATTCCTATCACGTACCTCTACCAAAATTCGCTCGAATAAAGGAATACAGTAATCAATACAAATTCTAAAATTTGAATTCAAATCATGCATTCATAAAGTGCAATTCTCCGTCCGAAACGCCATGTTAGCCGTGAATCAGCCGCCTGTCAGCTGATGTTAACGAAATTGACTGCCTTAGGACGGAACTAGTTGGCGAAACCGGTGGTCGCGTTGTAAGGCGCCCGCGGCCAAAACAACACGTGTATTAGCGAAATTAGCATGCTAATTAGTGCATTAAATAGAGTTATTTTTGTTATAAATCAATTAAAATCATGCAAGTTACCTGGAATCCGCCGGATGTGGTGGTGTGTCGAGGAAGATTGGAATAGCCAGCTCCATGGACTGGGTGCGCTTCATGCCTGAGTTAGTTGGGTTAGTAAATGGGGGAAAATGGTTGAATTAGTAATAAAAATTAGTAGTTTGAAGTTAGAACAGTTAAATATGCAATAAATCGATAATGTGCACCGGGATTGCGTCAACAAAATTGCTGGCGCTTTTTTGGTGTCCAGAAAAAGTTGAGGAGTGGTTTGGAGGAGAATAAAGGACTTTAAAGAGTTTTAAGAACGTCGATCTATCAATCAACAGGGTGCACCGAGTTTGCGTCAACAAATTTGCTGGCGCATTATGAGTGTCCAGGAATAGCCTTTTAATAGCCCGTTAATTGAATTACTCAAATTAGGAACAATGCAGTGGAATACATATTAAAGGTCAAATTGGGGGTGCGAGACGAATTTGGATCGATAAAACCGAAAACGCGTCAGTGAGTTAGACTGCTGCACAAAAAGTGAACACTTTGGGACAATTGATATGCTAAACGATAGTCAATGGTGAAAGAAGAGAGTTGGTAACAGAAAAGAGCAACAAATCAATATCCTGCACTGAATATGCGCCAATACAAATGCTGGCGCATTTTGAGTGTCGCGAGAAAATGTCAGATTACTTAAAGCCTTATCTATTCGTGGAAGACTTTATATACAGAAATTAAAAATGTAGAAAAAAGGGTGAGATATGCACCGTTTTTGCGTCAGGTTGTAGGTAAAACTGCACGAATTTGGATCGATAACACCGAAAAGGCGTCGGTGAGTTGGACTGGCGCACAATAAGTGAACATTTTGAGATAGTTGCTAGGTTAAATGATAGTCAACAGTAAACGAATAATACAGACAGTAGACAATAAACATTCAATCAATTGCATGCACTGAAAATGCGCCAACGCAATTGCTGGCGCATTCCGAGTGTCAAAAGAAGAAAGTTTTATGTATTGGACTTTTTGACAAATGGATAGATATAATCGTTAAAAATAAAAATTATCCAGCTTGTATGTGCCAATTTATATCGAAAGATCGATTACACTCAAAATGCGCCAGTGAGGTGGACTGGCGCAATTTTGGTGCAAAAAGTTAGTTTGATAACAAAAACGAATCGCATGTAAAACTTATCGTTTAACAACTCACAAATCATTAAAACCACACTTTGACGTCAATTTGGTGTCAGAGAAAACAGGAATTGCTAATTTCCAGATGAAAGTTGGCAATTAGTTTGCCTCGCGTGATTGTTATTCGGAATGACAGGTGTCTATTTATGTTAACAAAACATTTCATAGCAATTTGATCACTGTTTGATTAATTGCACTGAAAGTGCGCCAGGTGAGGATGCTGGCGCAAAATTGGTGCAAGGGCATGATTTTACCCCGTACGAAAATCGATTTTACAACTTTAAAGTAAAATAATATGTTCAAAACACTTTGATCTCTATTTTATCAATTGCACTGAAAGTGCGCCAGGAGAGGATGCTGACGCAAAACTAGTGCATGGGCTCAAGTTGTAAGACAATCGATAGTGAAGTTTTTCGTTATTTTTCAATTATAAAATAAAAATATTGTGGAAAACTGAATTTTTAAAAGTTTGTTAAGGAAAAGTAGTGGTTTAGGAAGTAAATTAAGGAACAATGGTTTGAAAAGGAAAAGCGTGCCGCTCTGACAGGCGAAAACAGCGTCGAGAGTGTTGATTCAGGGGTCGAGCGGCATGAATCAGACCCGCACCGGTTCGCTATCACATTCCAGGCGGGAAACGCCTTAAAATCAAGAATAGGAAATGACGCGGTTTCTACGAATAGGCGGAGAATGGGATACTACGCACCGGAAATGTGTCAACTAAAGATCGAACACGTGGTTTTGAGGTTCAGGTTTTTGGTTCAGGAAATTTTCGTTTTCCGGTCTTTACAGAGAGATAGTAAATAAATTTTTAACTTTTGATCAATGACACACCGGAAAAGCGCCAATGACACCAGAAAAGCGTCTTACAACATTATAAACTTACAAAGTAAGTTTTTTCTTTAATTTAAACCAACAATTTTAGTTTAGAATTTAAAAATAGAAGAAAAACTTGAGTATCGACTTATTTACATTGTGAGCCCCTGCACTATTGTTGCGCCAGCATCCTCTCCTGGCACACTTTCAGTGCAATTGAGAAAATAGAGAACAAAGTGTTTTGAACATATTATTTTACTTTAAAGCTGCAAAATCGATTTTCGTACGGGGTAAAATTGTGCCCTTGCACTAATTTTGCGCCAGCATCCTCTCCTGGCGCACTTTTAGTGCATTTGATCAAGCAGTGATCAAATCGTTATGAAATGTTTTGTCAACATAAATAGACACCTGTCATGCCGAATAACAGTCACACGAGGCAAACTAATTGTCAACTTTCATCTGGAAATTAGCAATTCCTGTTTTCTCTGACACCAAATTGACGTCAAAGTGTGGTTTTAATGATTTGTGAGTTGTTAAAAGATACGTATTACATGCTATTCGTTTTTGTTCTCAAACTAACTTTTTGAAAAAAAAACCAAAATTGCGCCAGTCTACCTCACTGGCGCATTTTGGG
>JAJQXH010000082.1:550000-577500 GCA_022343465.1 Oscheius sp. G VE-2021
TATCTTCCGAAAATTGAAATATCAAATAGAAATTATAAAAAAAACCTTTAAAAAAACTAAACCCCAGTTTTAAAACCTTACCAAACCAGTTTAAACCAGTTTAGGAAACCCCAGTTTAAGTTGATTACCCAAAAGCTGCTAAAAGTCATCAAATTAGCTCCACTTGTCAGTTTTTAGGATTCAAATATCGATTTTTAGGCTTTTTCGATTTTTGGGGCCGGGTTATTGCGGGCGCGTCCTGAATAATAAAGCTTTACTGAAACTCAGCCAATTCAAAAAAGGGGGTTGGTATTCGATAGCTCTTTTCATACTGAAAATTATTGTAATTAACCAAAACTTAAGTTTTCAACAGGTATTTTCCGCAGTCAAAAAACCTCAATGTTAGGAAATTTTAAAAGTAAACGTTAAAAATCCTCAATTTTCCGCATTTCCTGAAAATTTCAGATCCTTTAAAAAAATGACAGCAGAAAAAAATGTGAATAACCAAATATAGTTAAAAATGTATCTCTGGTTGAACTATTAAAGTTTTTACCAGAGAACATTTCCAAATAGTGGAAAATTTAATATAAAAAAGAAGCATTAAAACAAACGTTTTGTCAAGCAGGGGGATCGAACTGGGGTTGTTTAGTTTGCCAATCTGATCTCTTAGCCACTATGCCATGACAACAACTGACATTTATTTAGGTTAGTTCAAATCTTCTAAAAATACAATGTTTTGGTCAAATGAATGTATTGAATAAATGAATGTATTGTAATAAACATACTATGGAAACTTTTTTAACAACGGAACTGAGTTATATAAAGTTTAGATCACACTTTGTAAGCAAAATAGATCTATAAAAGAAGAAAACCAAAACTACATGTTGGTTTAATGCGGTATCGCACGCCGTGTCCTTTTGTTGTCCGTGGCTGAACAGACTCGTGAACGAGATTAGCAAAAACCAGGCAGTGACAGGTGCCCCCCGCCAAAGGGGCTTTTGCAAGGACGGACAAAAAGGCCAACAGCGGTTCCAAGGTGTCTGATCCTTCCTTCTTTTTTTGTTGAAAAAATGGAGAAACTAGGTGGGAAAGGAGATTAGAATGGAGAAATGGTGAAAGAAAGTGAAAATCTGGTGCTAGATTACGTGGTTTTTTCCTTGGTTGCGCCAGCTGCACTTCCTGTGGATTAGGTGTGCGGTTAGACAGCTAATCCCGGTATTCGGACCAAGCAAATAGTGCCCGGACAACCCCTCTTTCCGGTTCCAGGCGATTGGCCAGAAGGGAGAGAGAGAGAGAGAGAGATAGAGAGATAGAGATAGAGATAGAGAAAGAGAGAGAGAAAGAGAGAGAGAGAGAAAGAGAGAGAGAGAGAGAGAGAGAGAGAGAGAGAGAGAGAGAAAAAGAGAAAGAGAGAGAGAGAGAGAGAGAGAGAGAGAGAGAGAGAGAGAGAGAGAGAGAAAGAGAGATAGACATAGAGAGAGAGTTAGAGAGAGAGTGGGTAAAGGACAAAAGATCTTTGAAAATGGACGCAGGATTAGCCACAAAGCGACCCCGCTAAAGCGCTAATGTGTTTGAATTTCAACATTACATCCTTAGTGATAGTGATTCAGAGAAAAGGAATAAGGAATTAGTGAGTGTGTGAGTGTGTGAGTGTGAGTGAGTGAGAGAGGGAGTAAGATTCCTCTCTCTCTCTCTATTTTTTCACCTTCACTTTCCCTTCTGCCTTACTTTTTCATGGGATAATAACCTATTATTGACACAGCATCAATAATCATGTGAATGGAATGTAAGCTTAGGATCTTTAAAAATGGACACTGCGAGGAAAGGCAGATAAGAAAGGCATTATTACGATTAGAGAACAGTTTCGAAGGAATTTTGCACTATTCTAGGGGCACCCCGCAGTGGTAAGCAGCCATTGGACGGCTAAACAAGCGACTTTACGTCTGGCTTGTATTCTGTTTACGCGATTAGATTATGATGACCTACTTGTTGTGACATACCTCTCTTTGAATGAGCCCTTTCCCAGTTGCTTTTGATTCAAGGGAAAGGACCTCGTAAAATTGATTTTTCAAAGCCTCTTAACAATTATTTTATTGAATAGATGTCGTTTTCCCTATTCTGAAACATACCCCTTTTATATGATTTGGACTGCAAAAGGGGCGCGTTTACACGGCCGTTTTACGCGTTTGCCGCACGGAAACACGGCTATAGTGGGCGAGAGAGTGTGGGAAATGGGGAGACGCAGAGTTGGCGGCAATTCAAACTACAATTTCCCCAAATTTCAAGCGCTTCTAAATCGGTTCATTTTGATCCAAAATGGGTTAAAGTGGTATTTTTCGGATTCCTGGGAATGATATCTAGGTTTTTATCACAAAATTAGAAAAATTATTTTTACGCGGTCCTTCCCCTTTAAGTGTTAGTTTAGTCATAAAGAGAGGGAGTGAGGCACGTCAATCATACTAAATCAAGTAATCAATCAATCAATTTTCCAGAGCCATATGATGTCGAAAGCCGCAGAAATTGGGAAAAATGACAAAAGAAATGCAGGCAGGTGATAAGGCAATCGATACTCATTTGTTGCTAAGACTATTATCAGCCGCTGGACACACTCTGGCCTCTCGAGCCTTGGGAGGGGAGATGGAGGGAACATGATGCCAACACATGCACACATACGGTTTGAGCTGAAAAACAGTTCTTCTAATTTAGTTCTCCATGGCATGTTACCTCAAAAGGGTAATAAACAATCAACCGGAAACGTTTTTCACATGCATTTCTATGAAAATTAACCCGTTTTTCATTTTAAAAGAATACCTATCTAACCGATAATTTGAATTAAGAAAACAAGAAAACATTTGAAATCGAGATATGAATAAATAAACTAAGGGGTCTCTTTTTTAATTCTCTCGTTTCTCTTTTTCTCTTTTTCTCTCTCTCTCTTTTTCTCTCTCTAAAAAATTCATACACACAATCACACACCCATTCACTGACACCCATATACACATACACACGTGCGCACGTGCGCACATACACACATCCACACATACATAAATACACATACATACACATATTCACATTACACAAATCTATGTTTTCACATACACACGTACACACCCTTTCACATATATACACGCACACACTCACACACGATCACACCCATACACACATAAACATTCACACACAAGCTCATACTCAGTCATACTTAGACACATAAACATACACAAAAACTTATATGTACACTCACACACATACATGCAAAAAAATATCATTAAAAAAATAAATTTCGGCGATTAGTCGAAAATCAATGAAAATGATTTTTAAAAAAATACTTTCACACACACACACACACACAATACCGAAAAATACCTCTTTTACACATTTTGGCTCAAAATGAAGCGATTTAGGAGCGATTGAATTTTTGGAAAATTTGAATTGCCGGCAACTCTGCGTCTCCCCATTTCCCACACTCTCTCGCCCACTCTAGCCGTGTTTCCGTGCGGCAAACGCGTAAAACGGCCGTGTAAACGCGCCCCTTTTGCAGTCGAAATAATATAAAAGGGGTAAGTTTCAGAATCGTGAAAACGACATCTATTCAATGAAACAATTGTAAAGAGACTTTGAAAAATTAATTTTACGAGATCCTTCCCGTTTAAACGAAATCCTTTGTATAAAAAAGTTTGCGTTTTGTTTAAAAGTTTAAAAAAATAAATTTCGGTTATTAGCCGAAAATCAATGAAAATGATTTTTTTAAAATAAAAATTCGGCCATTAGCCGAAAAACAAAGAAAATATTTAAATTTTTTTTATTGTGCTATCCACTTTTTTTTTTGCAAATACGTGCTTCGTATAACCGATCAGTGATGTACCTCACAAAGCTCGAAATACAAACTCCACCCAACCGATGGCTAATTTGTAATGAGAACTAGTTTACTCTTATTCAATTTATCAATTCCATAATCTTCCGAACGAGAGTGCAATATTCCCGTTGACTCAGGCGGAATAAAGTATAGACATCACCAAAGATCCCCGTTTTCCCACTTCTGAGAGTCTGTGGAACAAAGTTTCTTGAGAATCCAAGTCATTTCAATCTTTGGGAGAACAACACGTGGGATTTTCCTGGATTTTTCACTTTCATTAACTCCTGAGTTATAATTTTTCATTCATTATGGAGAAAAATTCAACTGAAGTCGTTTTGAGAACCACACCTACCGCTTTTTTCGAAGCTGCTTTGATTTTAACGGTAAATTTCCATTTTTTTGGAGGACTTCATTTTTCAGATGTCGGTGATTGGGATTTTTTTCAATGTAGTTTCTACTGTTGTTCTTCTTTGTAATAGAACCTTCAGGCAGAAGAGAAAAATTGAATTTTATAGTATTTTGTTGCAGAAATTCATTTGGAAGGTTGACTACTCTTCATACATTGGCTAATACAGGCCTTCTGGTGATTTTCGCAGTTTGGGTGGTCCCTCTGATTTTAATGTTAGTTTAAAGAGAGAGAGAGCGAGAGAGAGAGAGAGAGAGAGAGAGAGAGAAAACCAGAGAAAAAGATAAAGAGATATCGAACCCATATTTTAGTTTTGAATTTCGATAAAAAACATCCTTTTACAAAAAAAGCAAAAACTCCATTTAAAAAATGTTTATTTTTAGAGCAAAATAATTTGCTATCAAACGCTTAAAACACAAACAAAAACAAAATGTTTAAAAAATTTTTTGTTGAAAACTTTTTCATACAAAGGTTTTCGCTTAAAAGGTAAAAACCAAAATTTAGTTTTAAAACACCGAAGAAAGTTTCGTTTAAAAAAAAGAAACAGATAATAAAAATTTATCTTTTATAACAAAAAAGTTTATTTTAAAATTTAAAGAGAATGAAAAACAGAAAATATCGTGTAAAAAAGCAACAAAAAAAATAGAAAACAAAGTGTTGTTTATAAAAAGCGAAAAATTAAAAAAAAAGTCGTTTAAAAAACAAATTTAAAAAAATTTGTTTAAAAACGTGATAACTGACGAAAATGTATTTTAGAGAGAGATAACCCATATTTCAGTTTTGAATTTTGTTGTCCTCGAAAAATTAAAACAATTTTTCGTTTAACAAAAAAACAAACAAACAATATTGTATGATTAGTGTTTTGTTGTTGTCCGTTTTGTTAATAAAGCAAATTCTTTTTAAAAAATTCACTTGAAAACCAAAAAAAATTGTTATAAAAAATATTTTTTAATTAAAAAAAGCTAAATTGGAGAGAAAGACAAAGTCAATTTTCAGATCCGACTTTCCCTCCCAAAGTTCCCTCAATCACCGAATTGGCCAATTTGCTGTCCTGTTTCAACAAATAGCTTTCATAACCTGCTTTTTCATAAGTTTTAACAGGTAATTTAAAAAAAAGTTCTATTGTTCATCTGTCGTTTAAGACTATCAGCCATCGCCTTCCCTTCTTTCTACCGTCGTTATTTCACTGAAACAGTGACCAAAGGAATAATTGCTTATATTTCGATTGTCAGTATTGTCTACACTTGTGTTTACTTCGTTGGTTAGTTTAAAAAAATTTAATTTAATTTAAAAATGGTTTTCAGAAGAATGCGATTTTCACTTTGACGCAGATGCCCTTGTTTGGCATTTTTCCGCCACGCCTTGTGGCCAATTTCTTGCTTTTTATGTTGACCTCATTTCCAATGTCTCAATTTTCTCGGTTATTTTAATATTGGATTGTACTACTTTGTTTTTTCTTAGGAGGACTAGCAAGGTGAGGAATTTTGATGAAATTATCGGTTCACCGTTACGTACAACATTTTAAAGCTAACGCCAGCCAATTAATTTAGGTAGTTAAATTAGTTTTTTTAAATTGTTAAAAAAACAGAAAACACCAAATTTAAAATTAAAATAACAAAAAAAACAAGCAAAAATTATTCACAGAGAAACTGTTACCGTACTCAAAAAAGGGAGTCCCAAAATGTGGTACGCAATGGAAGAGCAAACTGTAAAATGCTCCTATGTTTGTGTTTTTTTCTTACGTATTTAATTTTTTAACGAACTCAGTATGATAAAAACAAAGAGAAACTACCCAAAAGCTACTATAAATGTAAAAAAAAATGGAGCGTTAACCCGAAAATGTGCTACGTAATGGAAGCCAAAACTGGAAAATCGAAAATTCTTTTTTAGATTTCTACTTAACTAACAGGTTTAAGAACATTAAGGGTTTAAGAACAGGTTTTAAACTAGCACAACAACAAAAAAAACCAAAAGAAGGCGTCGTCAAAAAATCCCAAAATGAAGTTTTGAAACAGTTTTTTTCTTTTTTTTTGCATGCGTGGCTAATTTTGTGCTTTACTTGTTTTATTATATTTTTTTATTAAAAAGGGTTAGAATAGAAAACCAAGTAAACAAATGTCAAGAACCGGAAAACCAAAAAGAAAGCGTGAGCCTGAAAATATTATACGTAATTTAAGCAGAAGTTGGAAAAACCTGTTTTATTTAAAAAAAAAGTTTTTAGCCAATTAAAATATAGTGGAAACGAACCTAAAACCCAAAAACGAAGAAGAAGGCGTCAGCCCTAAAATGTGGTACGCAACGGAAGCGGAAACTCTGAATTTTTAATTTTTACTAGTTTAAAAAACTTTTTCATTGAAAATAAAGCAGCTTTCAAAGTTAAAAGTCCCTAAAAACAAAAAAAAGATAAAGGCGTCTGCCAGAAAATGTTGTACGCAAAAATCCCAAAATGAAGTTTTGGCAAACAAAACAGTTTTTTTTCAGACCCTAAATATGTCTACAATTGAAATTGGAAAGAAACGAAGCAGAGAAATTCGCTTCTTCGCCCAAGCTTTGACCAACACTCTAGTTTACTCCTTCATGTTGGTCTGCTTCCACATCATTGTCCGTTTCATGACCTCCGATTTTCTGATTTTCCTGACTACAACTGGCGTTTGGTGCTTCTCTCACGCTTCTGGAGGGTGGGAATTTCAGATTTTCTGATTGAGAACACGTTTTGTGACTAGAAAACGTTTTTTTAACTTTTAAAATTAGAAAGCATTTTAAAACTCAATTAAATTGGTTTTTAGGGTGATTCTGGTGGCATTCAACCGCGAAATTCAAAAACCACTGAAGTCTCCAAGGTCATTCCTTCAGCTGCTGGCTCAGTCTACTTCTACTCCTTCTGTTTCACCCATAAATCGAATTGTTGTGACCAAAGCTAATTCTAAGTGATCCATTTTTGTGTTTATTTAAGGAATAAACTGTGATAAATCGGTTTTGGAGACCTTGCGTACCTCATTTTCAGGCTAACGCATAATTTTTTTTAATTGTTTTTTTTTAGGAAAACGCATTAATTATAAATTTTTGAATTCGTTTTGGAACTCGGAACGCCTGCCTATTCATTGTGTTAAAGTATTATGTTTTGCGTACCACATTTTCAGGCTCATGCCAATTTTTGGTTAATTAAATTTTTCGGAAAATAAATAATTATAAATTTTTGAATTCGTTTTTGAAACCCGTATCTTTTCATTTTGCTAAACTCATTTGTCTTGCGTACCACATTTTCAGACTCACGCCAATTTTTGGTTTTGAATTATCTTTTGAATTTTCTATTTGTTACTGTTATTTCAAATCGGCGTTCTTAATAAAATATTTATAGAAACCAAAAATACAGAAGGATTACCGTTTGCTCTTAAATTGCGTACCACATTTTTGGGTAGACGCGATTTTTGGTATTGGGTTTTTGGGTCTTTCCCGCGGAACTTCCCACAAAAATTCAAAGAAAACCAGAAAAAAACAGGATGTTTCTGTTTAAATAAAGCGAAAATATAAATTAAAAAATTTACTATAAAACTGAAAACTATATTTGTTTTCAATTTCGTTTGAAAAGAATTAAAAACCAAATTTCGTTATTTAAAAAGTGACCAAAAGAAGCAAAAACGTTGTTATAAATATTTATTTATTTAAAAACATGAAAAAGAGAAAGCGAAAAAAGTTTGTTAAAAAAAGATAAATGGCCAAAATCTACGTTACCTTCTCTAGCAATTTCAGTTTTTCGCCCAGCCCAATTCCCTCCTACTCACCAGTTCAGTATACAACTTTTATTTCGGTTTTTGATTTTCTGTGCCATTTTGTGTCCTTCCACAATGCGCTTCTATGATTAACAACACAATTTCGGGGTACGGCGTCTGTTTGTATTGCCAATCACTGCAACTTTCATGAAATGAGCGATGGCATTGTGGTACATCAAACTTCAGGAAATGTTTGAGTAGATCACGCACGTCCGCACATCCGCACACCCACACAGACTCACATACACATATACACAGACACAGACAAACTCACACACACACACACACACACACACACACACACACACACACACACACACACACTTCCCTTAAAGGGGAAGGACCGCGTAAAAATAATTATTATAATTTTGTGAGAAAAGCCTAGATCTCATTCCCAGGAATCCGAAAAATACCTCTTTTACCTATTTTGGATAAAAATGAACCGATTTAGGAGCGCTTGAAATTTTCGAGAAATTCCCATTTGAATTGCCGCCAACTCTGCGTCTCCCCATTTCCCACACTCTCTCGCCCACTCTAGCCTTATTTACGTGCGGCAAACGCGTAAAACGGCCGTGTAAAGGCGCCCCTTTTGCAGTCGAAATAATATAAAAGGGGTATGTTTCAGAATAGGGAAAACGACATCTATTCAATGAAAAAATTGTTAAGAGACTTTTAAAAATCTATTTTACGAGGTCCTTTCCCTTTAATAAGTGTAAACCTTCTCAGAATGATTTCTGCAAAAGTACACCTCCGTATTTCCGCCTGAATGCAGCGACTATACGCTGAATCCATCTCCGCCTACGTTTTGTTGACTTTTGTGTTTCTAATTAAGGAAGTTTAACAAGTTTGGCCAAGCGTGAAAATCAGCCACAAAATCTGAAATCACAAAATCAGAAACACAGTTGTACTTTCTGGTAAATATAGCTCATTTCATTTCGTTTGGTCGCTCAAATAAGTAAAACTTGAATTTTTAATTTTACATCTTACATGCACTGCGTTTACAAACTTGAATTGCCTAAATGTCTGATTTTATTTTATTAGCAAAAAAGAGTTGGCGGCTTTTTGAAAAAAGAACTTTAAAAATCGAGAGTTTATAAAATCAAAGCATGGAAATACCTCCTGAACATGAAAAATCGCGGTGACAATATATCACAATTACCGACAATTACCCACAATTGCTTAGCCTGGAAAAACCTCGGTTTTGCAAAAAAGTGCAGAAATCATATATATTTTTATTTTTTTCCGTCATTATTTTGTATTTTTCTGGTCCGCTGGCTAAAAAAACGAAAACGCGTAAACGCAGTGCAAGCAATGCGTAAAAACGAATTCAGACGCTTCAAAGGCTAATCGATTTCTCAAAGTTTACTTTTTTAGGAAAATAATTTTAACCCCTTTCTTATGAAAAAAATTCAGAAAAGGTATTTGGCCGTTCCTAGATTTCATAATTAAAACTTTCAATTGAAAATTCTTAAGTGCAAAAGTTAAAGATTTTCTGAAACCACCTTTTGTTAATTATAATTCAATTTGATGACCATTTTCAAATTTGACCAGTCGGCAGAAAATTCACTTTTTTATCAGTTAAATCAGATGGAAAGAATACGTCGCAAGAACTGCCGTTCCTTATTCGCCAAAGATCGCTACATATTTTCAAGTGATCTCAGTTTTCCCTTTTTTTCTTTTTGTATTTTAATTTTCTTTTTTTAAATTTTCTAAAATTAAGTGATTTTAGATGGAAATGAATTACATTATCCATACAGAATGGTACATGATCGTTGCAGCAGCTGGAATTCTAATTGTAAGTGCGAAAATCAAATGTAAAATTTCATTTTTTTAAACAAAATATATTTAAAAAAAATTAAAATTTTCAGATTTCCCTCCTTGGCTTATTTTGCAACGGTGTATCGGCGATCGTTTTGTTGAGAAACAAGACTTTCGGGTAATTTTAAATTAATTAAAATTTTTTTAAAATTAATTAAAAAGTAAACTATTTTTTTCAGAAATTCATTTGGTCGCCTGACATCGTTGCACACTTTTGCTAATCTAGGAATTCTGTTGGTTTTTGCTGTTTGGGTAGTTCCTCTTATGATTATGTGGGTTTGAAGAAAGAGAGAGAGAGAAAATGGGTGTGTGGGATTAGTGTGTGTGTGTGTGTGATTGTGTGTTTGTGTGTGTGATTGTGTGTGTGTGTGTGTGACTCACACACACAAACACACACACACTGGTTGGTTTAAAAAAAATTGACATTTAACTTTCAAAAAAATAAACAAAAAGTAATTTAATTTTAAAAAAATATTAAGTTTCATTTTATATATTATATTAAAAATTTGTAATGTTTTTTTTTAAATTTTCGAGATAGACAGAAAGGGAGAATGTATAGGGTAAGCGAAAATTTAAAAATATATATTACAAATGTAATAAAATGTAATCTTTAATTTATTTTTAAACTAAAATTTTTTTGTATTTTTTTTGATTTTTTGAAAGTGAAAATGTCGAAAATTTAAAAAAAACCATAAACTGACAAAAATGAAATAAAATAAAATAAAAAAAAAACTACTTTTTTTTTTAAATTTTCAACTTTTGTTGTGGACCGCTATAATTAAATTATATGGACCGCTATCCTTTTCAAGGACCGTTATATTTTTAAGGACCGTGTGTGTATGTGTGTGAGTGAGTTAGTGAGTGTATGTGTGTGTGAATGTGATTGTGTGAGTGTGTGCCTGTGTACCTGTGATGCCATTCCTTTTTCAGAGAACTTCCTCAAGAATTCTGGCTAAACGACCGTTTTGGCCAAGCGGCCCTCTTCTTCCAACAAACTGCCTTCCTCACAACTTTCTTCATAAGCCTTAATCGGTAACCCCATTTTCATTCATTTTTAAAATTTAAATTTTGAATTTTAACATTAAAAAACTTTATATTAAAATTTAAATTTTACCATTAAAAAAAACTTTAAATTTAAAATTAAATTTTACCATTTCAACAAACTTTAAATTAAAATTAAAATTTTAACTTTTCAAAAAACCTATTTTCAGACTCTGCGCCATCGTTTTCCCCACCATCTATCGCCGATACTTCAATGCAAAAATTACATGGGCCATTATAATAGTCACATTGATTGTTTGTTTTTCCTATTCAATGGTCTACAATAGCGGTATTCCGTATATTTTCACACTGAAAGTGAATTTTTCAGAAGAATGCGACTTCAATTTCGATTCCTCAATTCCTGCCCTCACTTTTGATAAAACAGAGTGTGGAGATATTTTGGCACTTTGGGTGGACCTAGTTTCAAATGTTGCGGCTTTCGGTATAATCGTTTGTTTTGACTGTACTACTCTCTATTTCCTAAGGAAGAATAACAAGGTGAAGCTTTTAGACCTTAAGAGGCCGTCTCTGCAAGATTGGAGCAGGCGCCTTAATACCTGGGACATGAAAAAGTCAAACTTTTAGAATTGGCTGAAAACTTGTGTGTGACCTCCCTATGACCCATTGTGTTATTCTGAAACTTTTGGGCCGAGGTCACCTTTGGGCGTCCGGTTACGGTAGCTGAAAGTGAAATTCGGCAGTTCTTTAAAACTTGACCAAAACACAAAGTCATACATATTAAACGTTTTCAAATTGCATTCTAAGAAACAATGTCAATTAGTGCAAACTTAATTTCTCGACAGCAAACGCGCTAAATTTTTCAACAAAGGATTTATTAGTTGAAACCTCATATTTGCAATGAATGCGCTTTCAAGATTTAAAAAAAAACTCATGGGAATTTTCACAAGAAGGGTGACCATTTTCAAGCGCAAATTTGATTAGGAAGGTAAGACGCTTTTTAAATGGTCTCATTAGCAAAGTTATGCAAAAATAATTGTAGAAACAGAAAAAAATATAGTTAGCCATTAACCATTTACGCATGACATGCACTGTGTTTACGCGACCGCTTTTCTCTGCGTGTTTCGACGGCGAAAGTGTTGCGCGACTCACACCCGTATGGCATCGGCGGCGGCGCCGGGGGTAGTCCGCCGCGCCACAGCCTTTCTTGCCTCAAACCCATACGACATCGGCAGTTCATCCGTCATTTTGAATTTTTATTTCAGAAAGTCTCCCTGTCATCAGTCCAAGCCAGAAAAAACCACAACAAAGAGATCCGATTCTTCTCCCAAGCGTTGCTCAACACTGTTGTCTACTGTTTCACTCTAATGTGCTTCCACCTAGTTGCCCCCAATACTGAATCCACCTTCATCAAATTCCTATCTACAACTGGAATTTGGTGCTTGTCTCACACTTTGGGAGGGTAAGTTCTCATTTTTAAAGCTTTTTTGAAGCTTTATTTAATAATAAAAAGATTTTCAAATAAAATTTTCAGAGTGATTCTGATTGCCTTCAATCGAGAAATTCAAAAACCATTGAAGAAACCTGGATCGTTCTTCAGAGTCATGGTGGAATCAACTTCGCAAAGAACTGTTGTTGGAACTGGAGTAGTTTTTGTGAATACCGTTTCTAGCACTCATGATCGATCGAAATAGTTTTTATTATATTTTGTAAAATACGTGAATTTTATATAAATTTTGTAAATTTTGTTGTTTAAATAAATCTCTCTCTTTCTCTCTCTCTCTCTCTCTCTCTCTCTCTCTCTCTCGCTTTCTCCTTCTCTCTTTTGTGATTTGTAAAACTTCAGCCGTCTTTTCATTTACCCCCGCTTTGTGATTTGCGTTTGAACTTCAGGACAGCCTTCCTCTAATAAAAAATCCCTGATATAATTCGAGCGTAAATTGCAGGCTGAACACGTAGATCGAATTTCCTGAAATGGTCTTAATAAAAGAGCGGTAGTTTTCAGAAATCACTCTTCCGACCTCAATTACTCCTACTTTCAGGAAAAATGATCAAGAATCGCTTTATAACCTCCGCGCCTTCGTGAAAAAACTGCACCTAGAAACCAAAAGTTTCCCGCTTCTAAGTCACTTTCTCACGTACACACACACATATCCACCAATGTCTTGGTCGATTATATAAGCCTATGAAGAAAACAAATGCGGTCAATAGCGAGCTCTTGTTCCATTGTTGTACGGTATTTTCGGTTTTTTAAGTTATTTTTACATTTTTATTGAGTTAAATTAAAATTATTATTTATATTATTTTCGTTGTGACCAGAGGAGTACCAAGCGCCTATTTTTAGATTAATTTGTCTTGGTTCTAATTGTATTTAATGATTTATAAACTGAATTCATTGTAAAAATTGTTAGATTAATTGCTTAAAGGGACCATCAGCCTCCTTTCCGAAAACTGGGTTTATGATATGCTAATCAGCCCTTTGTGAAAAAAACGTTGCTTGGAGCGGTGTTGGAAAAAATTATCTCAATTGAAAAGACCGAATTATGAGTTATATGAGTTATTCCAGTTTTAAAAGTGGGCTGACTGTCCATTAAAATGATAATAAACGATTTTGAAGAGAGTGAATTATCACATATTCTTGGGTTAAATTGGAATTTTCCCTTATAACTAAACCAAAATTTTGAGATCTAGTTTTTATTTACTGTTTTTCTCTCTCTCTCTCGTTTTTCTTGAGTTCCACTTAAATTGGAAGGACCTCGTAAAATTGAATTTTCAAAGTCTCTTAACAATTGTTTCATTGAATAGATGTTGTTTCCACGATTCTGAAACACATCCCTTTTATATGATTCGGACTGCAAAAGGGGCGCGGTTACACGGCCGTTTTACGCGTTTGCCGCACGGAATCACGGCTAGAGTGGGCGAGAGAGTGTGGGAAATGGGGAGACGCAGAGTCGGCGGCAATTCAAACGACAATTTTCCCAAAATTTCAAGCGCTCCTAAATCGGTTCGTTTTTATCCAAAATGGGTAAAAGAGGTATTTTTCGGATTCTTGGGAATGAGATCTAGGCTTTTATCACAAAATTAGAAAAATTAGTTTAAAAACATATTTTTTTACATTTTAAAAAAATAGTTTAAAAAAAGTTTACGTGCTCTATTCGAAAAGCAACACGTCCTGTTTCAAATCACAATTTCAAAACTCACTTGCTCAAATACATGTTCGGTCTTGATTAAATTTTCCTCTTATTCCGATCATCCCATGTGTAAAGGGTATATAAGAAACTCCGCTAAAAAACTCAGTGCAGTTTGTGTTTTGAATTTCACATTATTAAATTTAATTTTTTTTCTTTTTTTCTTTTTGCTTCTATCTTATTATAATTATTTAAAATATTATTTATTTAGATGTCACACCACCACGAACACAATCACACCCATTGGGATACATATTTGGCAGCATTTATACTACTGATTGTAAGGTCCAATATCTTTAAAAACAAAAAAAGAATTTTCAGATTTCAATATTTGGTCTCTTTTGCAATGCAGTTTCTGCTATTGTTTTAGTCAGAAACATCAATTTTAGGTACTTTTTAAAAATAAAATTGATATAAATATGTAAATTCAGGAATTCATTTGGTCGCCTTACCACATTGCATGCAATTGCAAATACTGGGATTCTATTGATTTTTATAGGATGGGTGGTTCCGCTTATGATTATGTGAGGAGAGAGAGAGAGAGAGAGATAAACAGAGATAGAGTGGGAGTGCGTGTATATGTTTTCGCGTGCGTGAGTGCACGTGTTTGAGTTTTCGTGTGAATGTGTGGGTGTGTGAATGTGTGCGTTTGTGTGTTTGTGTGTTTGTGTGAATGTGTGAGTGTATGTGAGTGTGTGAGTGTGTGATAGTATGAGTGTGTTTGTGTGTATGAAATGTGTACGCGTGTGTGTCCGTGTGACCGTGTGTTTGTGCTTCCGTTTATCTGTGTGTACGTGAGTCCTTAAAGGGGGAGGACCGCGTAAAAATAATTGTTCTGATTTTGCGATAAAAGCCTAGATCTTTTCCCCAGGATTTCGAAAAATACCTACTTTACCCATTTTGGATGAAAATGAACCTATTTAGAAGCACTTGAAATTTGGAGAAATGTAGGAAAAAAAATTTAGGAAAAAAGAAAAATTTATAGAAATTTGGGGAAATTACCATTTGAATTGCCGCCAACTCTGCGTCTCCCCATTTACCCCACTCTCTCGCCCACTCTAGCCGCGTTTCCGTGCGGCAAACGCGTAAAACGGCCGTGTAAACGCGCCCCTTTTGCAGTCCAAATCATATAAAAGGGGTGTGTTTCAGAATTATGGCAATGATATCTATTCAATAAAATAATTGTTTAGAGATTTTGAAAAATCAATTTTACGAGGCCCTTCCCCTTTAAGTCCGTGTGTGTCCGTGTGTGTATGGATATGTGTGAGCATGAGAGCGTGTGAGCGTGTATCTGTGTCTGTATGACAATTCCCTCATTTCAGCGAACTCCCCCAGGAATTCTGGCTAAACGATCGTGTAGGTCAACTCACTCTCCTCTTCCAACAAATGGCATTTCTGACTTCATTTTTCATAAGCCTTAATCGGTTTCAAATTTGTCCTATTTTCAACGTCAATTGGCTTTCAGATTGTGTGCAATTGTGTTCCCCACAATTTATCGCCGTCACTTTACCGCAAAACTCACATGGTGTATAATTTTCTTCACATTTTCTATATGCTTGGTCTACTCCATGGTCTATTGTAGAGGTAAGCAAAAAAAAATGCTTAAAAAAGGAGTTCCAACAAAATAGAGTTAACAAAGTAACTAAATTTACAAAAAGCAAAAAGTTTGTGCCGACGGGGGTCGAACCTGCGACCTCCAGCTTATGAAGCGAGGCACTTGGCATTGCGCCGCCGGTGCATCTGAGCCAGCAGGGCTTCGCGTGGCCTAAAAAGAGCGCCGCCGCCGCTGACCACAATTAACTTTAGCCATTCAGATGACTGTGATTTCAACTTTGACGCTTCTGTCCCTGCTTTCACATTCGATAAAACAAAATGTGGCTATTATCTATCTCTTTATGTGGACCTAGTCTCCAATGTCACCCTTTTCTCACTGGTTATTTGTTTTGACTGCACTACCCTCTACTATTTGAGGAAGTCAAATAAGGTACATTATTTTTAATCATTAAAGGCGAAGGACCTCGTAAAATTGATTTTTCAAAGTCTCTTTACAATTTTTACATTGAGTAAACATCGTTTCCACGATTCTGAAACATACCCCTTTTATATGATTTGGACTGCAAAAGGGGCGCGTTTACACGGCCGTTTTACGCGTTTGCCGCACGGAAACACGGCTAGAGTGGGCGAGAGAGTGTGGGAAATGGGGAGACGCAGAGTTGGCGGTAATTCAAACTACAATTTCCCCAAATTTCAAGCGCTCCTAAATCGGTTCATCTTGATCCAAAATGGGTAAAAGAGGTATTTTTCGGAATACTGGGAATGAGATCTAGGCATTTATCACAAAATCCGAAAAATTATTTTGACGAGGTCCTTCCCCTTTAATGGATAGTTCTATTTTTCAGAATATTGTGATATCAACAATTCAAAACAAGAAAAACCACAATAAAGAAAAACGATTCTTCGCCCAGGCTATGATAAATTCGTTAGTTTATTGCTTTGCACTTTTGTGTGAACATGTGATTGCGCCTTTTACTGATTCTCGATTTGTTGTGTTTCTGACGACAACTGGGATTTTCTGTATTTCACATACTTTGGGAGGGTAGGTTTATTAATTTGTATAACTTCCTTCACACGCTCACACGTTCACACTCACGCACACGCACACTCACATACTCGAACACTCACACAATCACACAATCATACAATCACACACGCGCCCACACACTCATACGGTCTCATACACACACGTTCACATATACACAAACACACACATACACATGCACACATGCACACTCTCACACATACGTACACTCACACACTCACAATCTCAAACATACATTTTCACTTTGGGAAGGTAGGTTTCATTTGAAAGAGGCATACACACGCTCACGTACAAACGCTCATACACACAGAAGCTCACACACTTACACACATTCATATACACGTTCATACATTCACATATACACACAAACACACATTCACACGTTCACACAAACGCATAGATACATAAGCATTCATACACGTTCGCACTTTCACACGCTGACATTTGCACACATACACACACTCACACATTTTCACTAACATACATACTCACACGTTCACACTCATATATTCACACGCTCAGGCAATCACACAGTCACACAGTCACACACATTCACACGCTCACACACATTCACACGTTCACACAGTCACACAGTCACAGTCACACACTCGCACACATTTACACATTCACACGCTCACACAGTCACACACATTCACACACTCACACACATTCAAACAGTCACACGCTCACTCACATTCACACGCTCACACAGGCACACAGTCGCACTCACACACTCGCACACATTTACACATTTACACGCTCACACAGTCACACACATTCCCACGCTCACACACATTCACATATTCACACAGTCACACACTGACACACATTCACACGCTCACACAGTCACACATTCACACGTTCACACAGTCAAACAGTCACACACATTCACACAGTCACACAGTCACACAGTCACACAGTCACACACATTCACACGCTCACATAGTCACACAGTCACACACATTCACACGCTCACACGCTCACACAGTCACACAGTCACACACTGACACAATAAATACACACATACACACATTTCCTATATCACGTTTCATTTTCAGGATTATAATGATCGCTTTCAACCGTGAAATTCAAAAACCACTGAAGTCGCCTAGATTTTTCTTCAAAATGATGAAGGAATCAACTTCATCTCCAACTGTTGCAGGATCGGGAGTGATTTTTGTGAAAACTGTTACTCCACGAGACGATAGTTTTATGAATCGATCTGCTTAATTGTTTTTAATAAAGTTTTAACCAGAAAATTTGTTTCGGGCATCAGAAATCACAAACTTGTTTTCATAGAATTTCAAATTCTTCCAATTGAAATCTTTTGAAATGGCTCTAATTTGTGCCTTTTTATTATGTCTATCTTTGAATGGACTATGTCCTCTTTTGAGAAATTTGTTCATTAGGTGCTTTTTTCTTGAAGAAAATGTAGATTCAGTTTTTTGTCACACCACTTTAATGTTTCAAACAATTTTTATCACACTTGAACTCGATTACGGAAACTACAAATCAAAACTTTTTCTGTCTCATTTTAAGCAACGAATCAGTTCCTTTTCCCACCCAAATAAAAAGTTTGGAGTGTGATGGTTCTTTCCATTGGTCTTTCAAATTGCGATCACTGTTAACCAAACAACCGCCAATTTTGTCAAGTGACCATTCCATATAAGTCAACACCGGACAATTAAGGCACATAGAACGAGATATTTGTTGATTCCCACACGTATTTCCTCATATAAACCCCTTTTAGAAATCTCTCGTCATTTTGAATAAGTTTGTATACATGTCAACTATCGATTTGGTCATTTAAAAAAGTAACGGTAAAAAACCGACAAAATTTTCATTTCTCCAAGTTTTGATCACTAATCACGATTAGTGCACCGTTATTTCATACGTATAACCAACCAGCCGGAATTTTTTTTAGAAGTTAAATTAGGCGAACACAGCGGCAGTTTAAAGAGTCTAATTCATAAATGAGTGTAACGTCTTCTGTAACTCTCTTGGATATTTTTATTTGAAATTGTGCAATTTCCGTTTTTTTTTGTAGTTGATATCGATTGTTATTGGCTGAATTTATATTGAAAGTGAATATCCTATCGATTGATGCCATTTACGGATTAATCTGCGAATTATTTGCAACTATGCAATCTTCTGGCGCGCGATCCCTCCAAGAACCATGCAATGAGATAATTATTGATTAATTGCAAAACTTTAAATTTCACGAATTGTTTTATTTTTTCAAGTTAAAATATGGTTTTTTTCAATTGAGTATTTTTTGCTGCAAATTTCTGGCACGCGATCGCATTGAGACCCATAAAAAGACCAATCTCGACTGAGTTCGAGTTTTCAGTTTAATTTCTATTTCTATTCATCATTCAGCAGATCAATTTTGATAATTTTGCTGGTACTCGATCGCTCCGAGACCCCTGTAAATCGATAATTGTTGATTAAATTTCAATTTTGGAGTTAAAATATTGATTTTTATTCAATTTTTCCTGTTTTGCAAAGTTCTGACACGCGGTCGCTTTGAGACCCATTAAACGATCAAAATCGATTAAATGCAATTTTTCAATTTCAACTCTATCGACTGATATAATTCACTTTTCAATATACCAATTTTGAGTTTTTTTGCAAAGTTCTGGCACGCAATCCATTCGAGACCCAATTCAGATGACTACCTCTTCATTCATCATTCACAGCTCTTCCGAATCAATCATAGAGGCAATAGGTCTTCTAATGGTAGTTTAAAAAACGTTTTTTTAATAAAATTTATTTAGGTTGCTCTAATTGGCATTTTCTGTAATTCTGTATCAGCAATTGTGCTTCTAAGCAACTACAACTTTAAGTATTTTTATTCCAAAAATACTGAAAATCGGTTAAATTTTAGGAATTCATTTGGAAGACTGACTACTTTACATGCAGTGGCGAATACTGGAGTGTTGATTATTTTTGTTATTTGGGTGGTCCCTTCAATGATTGTGTTAGTTTGGTTTTTAACGATTTTACACGTTGCATGCACTGCGTTTACGCTACGACCATTACATATGGGTTGTACTGTGTTTAGACAATGAAAATTCTACATGACATGTACTGCGTTTACGCTACGAACTTTACACATGACATGTACTGCGTTTACGCTACGAACTTTACATATGGGTTGCACTGCGTTTACGCTACACGCGTTACAGATGTTTACGCATCAGCTCGATTATTTACATCTCCAATCGTCAAGAGGCCCTGGGTCAAAGTACAAATCACAAAATCAAAACTCAAAATTGAACCTTGGTCGTTTTTCATAATGTAAAAGGAAATTTACACTTAAATGTACATTTTAATAAGAAAATTAGTTTAAACCAATGGAAGCGTGAAATTGATTTAATTGTATTATGACTTGTATTTTATGAATTTGCAGTGAAGCTGTGTGCAAAATTGTGTTTTAATTGAAAAAATTTTGAAAATAATATTTTCAGCACGGTTGAAAAAAACCAAGTAGAAGTAATTAATTTAATTGGCTCGCACACACACACACACACACACACACACACACACACTCACACATACTCATACACGCACACACACACACGTTCTTTTTTTAGAATTTTCTTTTTTCAGGGAAGCACCTTCCCTATTCAACCTAAACAGTCATTTCGGCCAAATTGCAATGTTTTTCGAGCAAGCTGCATTTCAAACGAGTTTTTTCATCAGCCTAAACAGGTAGTTTTTTTCTTTTCAAAAAAAAAACAACAACAATACTTTCAGGTTATCCGCAATTGCTCTTCCAACCTTCTACCGAAATTACTTCAACAATACCCTAACCAACATAATTATAATAGTCATAATTCTAATAAGTGTTTCTTACGCTTTTCCATACTTTTTTGGTAAATGATTAAATAAAATTGAAAATCAATAAATTAAATAATTTTCAGATGGTTGTCACTTCTATTTCGATTCTTCTTTACCCGCTTGGGTTTTCTCTAAAACGTCATGTGGAGCTTTTATAAATACTTACGTCAACCTGTTTTTCAACGTTTCTTTGTTCTCAGTTATTGTGGTTTTAGATGTAACTACCCTTTGCTTATTAAGGAAGATGAACAAGGTTTGTAGGTGTTTGAAACTTTGGTTAACTTTTCATTAACTGTTTTTAACAACGGTTTGCATTATTCAATTGTTTTCATTTTCAATAATTCGGTTTCCATCTGCATAGCTTTTAATTAAACAACTTTAAAGGGGAAGGACCTCGTAAAATTGATTTTTCAAAGTATTTTTACAATTATTTCATCGAATAGATGGCGTTTCCATGATTCTGAAACATACCCCGTTTTTATGTTTTTGACTGCAAAAGGGGCGCGTTTACACGGCCGTTTTACGCGTTTGCCGCACGGAAACACGGCTAGAGTGGGCGAGAGAGTGTGGGAAATGAGGAGACGCAGAGTTGGCGGCAATTCAAATGATAATTTCTCCAAATTTCAAGCGCTCCTAATCGGTTCATTTTTTATGCAAAATGGGTAAAATAGGTATTTTTCGGAATCCTGGGAATGCGATCTAGGCTTTTATCGCAAAATCAGAAAAATTATTTTTACGTGGTCCTTCCCCTTTAAATAGCCGAATTAGTAGAATCTTAATCATTAGTGGTTTTTATTTACTTAACTGTTACATTTGCTTAATAAATTTATACTTAAATAAATCTCCTTAGCGCAATATTTAATGGGTTTGCTTATTTAATATTTAATGATTTTCTTAAACAAATGTTGAACAAAAAACAGCTGATTTTCATTTAATTTTTTTAAAGAGTTTAACAAAATATTTAACGAATTAGAAAAAAATATTTCATTTTCTTAACTTCGATTGACTAATTCAAACTGAATTTTGTTGAATTACCGAAAATCATTTTTTTAAGTTAGCGAAATCTTAAGCGTTTTTATTTTGATTAGCTTTTGTTGGTGATTTAACTTAAAATAGTGGATAACTTTTTTTAAAACTTTTAGGAAGTTTTATAGATAAAACTTTTTAGCTTGATTTATTAAAAGAAAAAGAAAATTATAAATACCGTAATCGTTTAAGTTTAATTTATCATTTTTTTTTTACAAAAGTTGATTTATTTTAAGTTAACGAAATCTTTAAAGGTTTTAATTTACGTAATTTTAGGTGTGCTCGTGTGAATGTGAGAATGTGTGATTGTGAGGTGAGGGTGTGTGAGAGTGTGAGAGTGTGAGCGTGTGTGAACGTGAAAAAGTGACCGTGTTCAGGTATATTTTGTTTGTCTTTCAGAAACTAGGAGTCTCCACAATAGAACTAAACAAGAAACAAAACAAAGAAATCCGATTCTTTGTCCAAGCCCTCACTAATACCTTAGTTTACGTTTTTATGCTACTATCCTTCCACGTACTTGCCAAATTATCCAAAAGTCAAGTGGTCCTTTTCCTCAGCACAACCGGAATGTGGTGTTTTTCACATGCTTGTGGAGGGTTTGAACCTTAAGAGAAGTGATTAAAGCCTAAAGTTCAGAATCATCCTTATTGCATTCAACCGAGAAATTCAAAAACCACTGAAGACGCCTCGATCATTCCTCAGACTGATTAGGGAAGCCACGTCAAGCCGAGCTGTTGGACACAATGCTGCTGTCTTCAGGAAGACTGCATCGAGTGATCAGACGAAATAAAGATTTACTCTGTGTCTCTGTCGTGGACAATAAGCAAAAAACGGGTCAATAAGGAAAAAACTGATTTTTCAAAAGAAGGCAACATTTATTTTCGGCATTTATCGTTTTTACCAAATTTTTTTCCTATTTTTTTTGTTTTTTTTTTCAAACAAAATTTTGTTTTTAGTTTTTTTTTGAATTTTTTTTCGCTTTTTTTAAAAAACTATTTTTTTTACATATTTTTTGTTTTATATAACAAAAACATTTTTGCTATTTTTCAAAATTGTTTTTGTTGTATTAGAAAAACGAAAAATATTTTTTTAAACAAGCGAAAAATTAAAAAAAAAATTAACTCAACCAAATTCAAATCTAAAATATAGGTTCCATTGCGGTCAAAATATCGTTAATACCAAACTAAAATTTTAACTCGAAATTTTCAACTAGAGCAAAATAAAATCACATTTCCCGTTTATAAAAACAAATTTTTGACAGTTTGATTTTAAAACATTTAATTGCTTTAAAAAAAAATCAAAATCCGTTTACTGCGGTTTTTTTGACCTGCTTTTAAATTGATTTTCTAAATTTTATTTTAAATAATAAATAAAACAAAAATTGTTTAAAAAAAAACTTAAATAACATTGCAGGCGTCAAAATGGCTGTTTCACAATCGAACATTGTCCCTTTCTTCTCACTCTCTGTCTCTGTGTCTCTCATAATTTTGCTGATTTGAAATTCTGACCCCCTCTTTTAATTGGTTCATTTCGTGGAAACGATATTTATTCCATGAAATTTTTTAAAAAGAGACTTTGAAAAATCAATTTTACGAGGTCCTTCCTCCCCCCACCAATCGTACAGAAGTAGAAGGGCTTGGCGATTGTGGGAATCTGGACTTTGTCGGCGATTTTGGGATCAATCCAAAGAGCGATTTTTACTGAAAACAGAGGAATATGAAAAATTCACTAAGAATTCTTACCTTGGCCAAAGGAGCAGGTGGTACGGCGGGGGGTAAGAAGACAGAGGGCGGGAGAGGTGAGGATGTCTGAAAGAAGATATTAAAGGGGAAGGACCTCGTAAAATGATTTTTAAAAGTCTCTTTACAATTATTTCATCAAATAGATATCGTTTCTGCGATTCTGAAACATACCCCTTTTATATGATTTGGACTGCAAAAGGGGCGCGGTTACACGGCCGTTTTACGCGTTTGCCGCACGGAAACACGGCCAGAGTGGGCGAGAGAGTGTGGGAAATGGGGAGACGCAGAGTTGGCGGCAATTCAAATGGTAATTTACCCAAATTTCAAGGGCCCCTAAATCGGTTCATTTTGATCCAAAATGGGTAAAGGAGGTATTTTTCGGAATCCTGGGAATGAGATCAAGAGTTTTATCACAAAAACAGAAAAAAATATTTTCACGCGGTCCTTCCCCTTTAAGACGGGTCGCAGTGAGGTTCGATCACCTGAGGGACATCCGCCAAAAAAAATAATTTGGTTTTGGCTCATATGCTATCCAAGCACTATTCTAGACCCCTGGGTGTTATTTCTGACAAATTTGGAAATTATCGATTTTCCACTTTCGGCGGGCGTGGCCTAATAAGTCAAAATTGTATCTTGGTTCAACTTTGTCCAAATCTTAATATGGGGTGCTTAATAGATTGGAATTTTAATTTTAAGAAACATTATAAACAAGCAAAATACCGATTGTTGGGGTCTGGAGCGAGTTAGGCCCTCCGAAAGACAAAATAAGTGAAATTTTTCACTCAAACAAAATTTATTTTCAATAATGGAATTGTGTGTCTGGGATTTTTTAATATGTTCTGGAGTATTCAATTTTGATCAAAATAAAACCTTAAGATTAAAAATCGAGGAGGCCCCAGGTATATTTTGATAACAAAAACGCCGCCGCAAGGTGGTATTTTAATCAGGCTATCTTTCAAATTCGTGATTTTAAAAACTAAATTTCCGTTCAAAAGACCTAAAATCGACTGGTAAATTTACAAGTTCTGACGCAAAAAATTTTTTCGGAGAAAATTGACTGAAATTTTTTGCAGTCAAAACATCACCTATTTTCCCCGTTTTGGGTGTCTAATGGTACCTGGGGCCCCTTCGATTTTGGATCTTAAGGTTTTATTTTGTTTAGAATTGGATGCTCTAAAACTCATTAAAAATGCCAGATACATAAGTCAATTTTTAATTTTAAATATTTTTTAGTGAACATTTGAGCAGTCGAGTGAAAAGATCTGGATATATCTGGTTTCCTGACAGAGAAATCAATGTTGACTTAGTTAACAAAAATGTTCCAAATGCTATTTAGATTCGAATGATATATTACATGACCCTTGAAAATCGAATTCCGCGAAGCTACAGTAACCCGCGCGCCGCGGCGCGTCAAAATTTCAAATAGCGAGATAGAGATACAGAAAAAAAAGAGAAAGAGACAGACAGAGAAAATCCCTCACCTCTCATCGTACTATTTTCATCCATTCTCACAGAATCGAGTCTCGGCTTTTTCACCGGAGTCACTAAAATCGATAAAAAACTTAATAATCTCAATTTTATTGTTCACCTGCTGCTCCAACTTGAATTGTTCCCGGCTGCCCTGCCACAGACTTTCGGATGACCACTTTTCTCTTTTTTCCTCTTTTCGTAGGAGAAACTTCCGGTTTGTCCTCATCTTTCTTCTCCTTCTGGTCTTTTTCTCTTTCAGTTTCTCCATCTTTCCGAGGAGTGGCTTCAATAGGATCTTCAGAATCATCTAAAAAAGTATCTTTTTCCAATCTCCAATTTGCCATACCTTCCTCCTCCAAATCAATGTATTTCTCAGTAATATTGGTGATGAATTCGGGTTCTTTCTTGAACTTGAAGCCTAGTTCGTCATGAATTTCCGGGGCCTCCATCTTGTCATATTCAATTGGTGGATGAACTTTGTGAGCCACTAAATGAAGTTAAGGTACTAGGGAAACGTATGAAAACTAACGATTCGCCACTTCCATGCTTCTCATATCCTCGTTTAAATGTCCTTCTTCTCCAGGAGGTATATAATCTGAACTTGTCAGTGGGTTTTTGAGAGATATAAGAGTAGATCGTAGGTCAAAAAACTCTTAATGGGTCTCGCAGCGATCGCGCGCCAAAACTTTGCAAATTTTAAAATTTAAAATTGTAAATCGTATCAATCGATATAGTGAAAACTGGTGACGTGTAATCAATCAATATTGATCTGTTTTAATGGTCTCAAAGCGATTGCGTGCCAAAACGTTGAAAATTTAAAAATTAAGATTTTAATTCATAAATCGTATCATTCAATATAGTAAAAACTGGCGATGTAATCAATCAATTTTGATCGATTTCGTTGGTCTCAAGCGATTGCGTGCCAGAACTTTGCAAAATTAAAAATTTAAGATTTTAATTTGTAAATCGTATCAATCGATATAGTGAAAACTGGCAACGTGTAATCAATCAATATTGATCTGCCAAAACTTTGAAAATTTAAAAATTAAGATTTTGATTTGTAAATCGTATCAATCGATATAATAATTACTGGCGAATCAATATTGATTTGTTTTATTGGTCTCGAAGCGATTGCGTGCCAGAACTTTGCAATTTTTCGAAATCAATGAATAAAAGCAAATGGCGTACCAATCGATAGAGTATTATTAGTAGTACTCGCAATCAATCAAATATTTATATAATTAATAGGGTCTCGAAGCGAAAGGGGTGCCAGGAATTTGTAATATTTCGAAATCAAACATTTAAAGCAAATCGATATTCGAAATTTCAATCGATTTTAATAAAATTAAGTAAACATGGCTAAATTAACTTGCTGATTCGAGAGAGAGAGAGAGAGAGAGAGAAAGAGAGAAAGTGAGAAAGAGAGAAAGAGAGAAAGAGAAGTAAGCTCACCTGCCATCGAGAAGTTTCCATCCTCAGCATGGTTCATAGAATCTTCCAATTCTTCCTTTTCAGGGAGAAGCAGCTCTTCAAATTCTTTGTTCTCTTCCGAATCAAAGGTAGGGGCTTCTTGGAAAACTTCTGTAGAACGAGTTCCCAATTCAAAGTTTTCTTTAAACTTACCTTGAGACGACGGTTCCACAACCATTGAGTAATTAAGTCCATTCGGGGCATCGTCACAGGCGTCTTTTGGCTCTTGCTTAATTTCTTCCTTGCCTGGGAAAAGTGGCGTCTCATATTCGACAATTTCAGATTCCTCTTCAAGAGCTGCGTGTTGGTCTTCTGCAAAACAATAGTGAAAGTTTTTTACGATTTGAGCTTTGCCAAGTCTTTGCTAAACCAACCTGGCATTGAGGGTCCTACATCCATTGAGCAATTGAGTCCACTCGGAGCATCGTCACATGTCTCTGATGGTTCTTGTTTGATTGAAAAGGCAGTTTTGGTAGGCTCATGTGCAGTCTTCGTGGCGTTGACCGCCGAAGTTGAAGGATTCGGGGCTAAACAGGATGGTAAGACCCATATTCTGTGAGGACCAACGGACATGCGGACCACAAAAATTTAGATTTGGCTGAAACTCCTCTGAAAGGTTGTTTACGACCCAAAGAACCCAGAAAGTCAATTTATTTTGTTAGTTCTCTCCTTACTTAAGAAGCCAAAGTACTTAAGAAGCCCTAAAGGGCTTAACTGGCTAACTCGGTTCAACCTTAACCAAAATTGGTTTTTCAAAAAGCTAATTTTATATCCAAAAAACCCAGCTTGCGTTTTTATCAAAAGTTTTTCAGAAACTGTTCTTTTCCTTGATTAAATAGTCAAAATTCCCGAAAATTCACTTTTTTCAACCATGTGAACTCATAGTCACCGCAAGTTCTTCAGTTTCACAAAATGAATTTTTCGGGAATTTTGACCATTTAATCAAGGAAAGAACGAATTCCGATAAAGTCATGATAAAACCGCCAGCTACCGATTTTTGGATTTAAAATTAGCTATCGATTGCTTTTTGAAAAACCAATTTTGGTTAAGGTTAAACCGAGTTAGAGAGTTAAGGCCTTAAGAGCTTCTTAAGTAATTTAAGGAGAAAACTAACAAAATTCATGTGTGAAAAAGCGATCCGCAAAAAGGGTGGGTGGTTTTCTTCCTCATCGTATAAAAAGTGAACAATATAAATCAAAAAAACACTATGAAAAGAGAACAAAAACAAATTCTTTTAACAAACTTTTCTGAAGGTAAAAACCACCTCTGGCAAAAATCATTGAAGCTGACGATGAGACTAATAATTTTCTGACTGTGAGCGTTAGCCAATTTTCGGT
>JAJQXH010000082.1:587500-702500 GCA_022343465.1 Oscheius sp. G VE-2021
TGTCAAGCAATTTCCTGTCACGAAACATTTTAAATAGAATTTTAAACCAAAAAACAAAAGATCGCTCTAAAATAAATAAATTCGTTGTAGTAAAAACTAAAAAAAGGAATACCCTTTTCTTTTTTAAAAGGAAAGTGTGATATGTGACCCAAGATGTGAGAAAATGCAGATTTTCATCAATAGCTGATCTAACACCTAGTTATAAAGAGAGTAAAAAGTTATAATAACGTCATTATCCTTGCCAAATGAATGAATTCAATCAAGTTGGCGGTTGTTTAGGAAAAGGGCACAATAAAATGATAGAAGTTCATAAACTGAACCTTTTACCGATTTGGTATGGGTTTGAGGCACATAAGTCAAAATTCAGGCTGACGTGAGGGCTAGTAAATGAGTACAGCGGAAACGTAAACATTGTGCTGAGCATCGGATAAAGTTAATCCCTGCTGAACTTTTAAGGGTAGGGGAATATTAATCCCGGTGAACTTTAAAGAGAGAGAAAGCGAGAGAGATTAGAGAGAGGGAGAGAGAGAGAGAGAGAGATTAGAGAGAGAGATTAGAGAGAGAGATTAGAGAGAGATTAGAGAGAGAGAGAGAGAGAGAGAGAGAGAGAAAGATAGAGAGAGATTAAAGAGAGATTATAGAGAGAGAGAGAGAGAGAGAGAGAGAGAGAGAGAGATTGAGTTCGTGAGAGAGTGAGAGAGTAAAAAACCGAATGTTTGTGACCACCTATGACAAAGGATCTAATTAAAAATGTTTTGCAAACTAATTACATTCACAAGGGTGCAGAAAGCGTCCTCTCAATTCGGAAATTGGAAGTTTTGTTTATCTTTCCTCACGTTGACGCAAGGAAAAGGAATAATACGCCCGTCATTTGTGATCTCTGTGACTCACACACATACACATACACACACGTACACACATTTACACACCTCACACAAACGCACATACGCACATATTCACAAACACACATATACACATACACAGCACACACTCACACATTCACACAATCACACACTTACCAAATTACACAGTCACAATCCACACATTTACACATTCAAACACTCACACAGTCACACATTCACACACTCTCACATTCACGCATTCAAACACTCACACATTCAAACACTTACACATTCAAACACTTACACATTCTTACACATTCACTCACATACTCACATGCGGAAATACACACGAGGAGGAAGAGAAATTGAGCTCACGTTTTCACATACTCACACATTCACACATTCACACACTAATACAGTTATACACCAACACATGCACACACGTTCACACACTCACTCATTCAAAAACGGACACAGTCACATATTCATACACTCACACTCACACAATCACACACTAACACATTCATACACTCACACACTTACCCAATTACACACTCATACATTCACTTATTCAAACACGCACACTTTTACACTTTCACAAACTCACACTTTCACACACTCACGCACACGTTGAAACACGCATGGGATTAAATATGAAACGAGCTATGTATTATCTATTTTTATTATTCACTTTGATTGAGTAGTTGATTTCTTCCCTCTAGTGACCACAATTGGAGATGTAGTTGACTCCACCATAAGTCTAAAGAACGACTTCGGCGACTTCATTGGTTTTCGAATCTCTCGATTAAAAGCAACCAGAATCACCCTGAAAACTACTCATTTTCTCAGATGACTGATTTTTTTAAATCTAAATGTAAGGTAGATCTTTGATTGCCAACCAAAAATTTAAAGGGGAAAGATCGCGTATAAATATTTTTTTCTGATTTTGCGATAAAAGCCTAGATCTCATTCCCAGGATTCCGAAAAAATACCTATTTTACCCATTTTGGATCAAAATTAACCGATTTAGGAGCGCTTGAAATTTGGGGAAATTGTAATTTGAATTGCCGCCAACTCTGCGCCTCCCCATTTCCCACACACGCTCACACCTTCACCCACAAACTTACATACACACCTACACCCATACACACCACATTAAAGGGAAAGGACCTCATAAAATTGATTTTTCAAGGTATCCTTATTTTAGTTTCATTGAGTAGATATCGTTTTCACGATTCTGAAACATACCCCTTTCTATATTTTTGACTGCAAAAGGAGCGCGTTTACACGGCCGTTTTACGCGTTTGCCGCACGGAAACACGGCTAGAGTGGGCCAGAGATTGTGGGAAATGGGGAGACGCAGAGTTGGCGGCAATTCAAATGGTAATTTCCCAAATTTGAAGCTCATTTTTATGCAAATGGGTAAAAGAGGTATTTTTCGGAATCATGGGAATGAGATCTAGGCTTTTATCGCAAAATAAGAAAAATTATTTTTACGCGGTCCTTCCCCTTTAAACATGCACACAAACACACGTACCTACACATAAACACATACACATACACACAGTTTTACAAGTTTACACAATGTGGGATATGCCGGTTAACACAGACACACGCGCACACGCACACACATGAACACACATTATAATGTCCCCACAGACCATTCCAACACTTTTTTGCACACTCCCACACTTCGTTTACAAAAGAATAAATTTAAAGGGGAAGGGCCGCGTAAAAATAATTTTTCTGTTTTTGTGATAAAAGTCTCGATCTTATTCCCAGAAATCCGAAAAATACCCCTTTTACCCATTTTGCATAAAAATGAACCGATTTAGGAGCGCTTAAAATTTGGAGAAATTGCCATTTGAATTGCCGCCAACTCTGCGTCTCCCCATTTCCCACACTCTCTCGCCCACTGTAGCCGTGTTTCCGTGCGGCAAACGCGTAAAACGGCCGTGTAAACGCGCCCCTTTTGCAGTCGAACTCATATAAAAGGGGTATGTTTAAGAATCGTGGAAACGACATCTATTCAATGAAACAATTGTAAAGAGAATTTGAAAAATCAATTTTACGAGCTCCTTCTTCTCCTTTAAAGCTGATTGCTTGATCTTTTAACAAGATGTGATTTATGATTGACATACGGAAATTTTCTTTTCAGTGAATCAGTTCGCGAAGTAAACATTCCCACCCTCCGCATGCGTGTGAGAAGCACCAGACTCCAGTTGTGCTTAGGAAAGTTATGAAATCGGAAGAAGAAAGATGAGCGAAGATGTGGAAGCAGACGAGCATAAAGGCATAGACTCCTGTGTTTGTGAGGGCTTGGAGGAAAAAGCGGATTTCTTTGTTTCGGCGACGGGAGACTTCATCAGTTGAGGCGGTGAGGGTCTGAAAAAATGAAGAAATAGATTGTTAACGTAGAATTCTGGCTAAGGTGACCAAAATGGAAAAAAAATGAAGAGGGACCGTTTTCATATGGATCGAGCACATTACCCTTGCACCACAGGAGCCAAATAGTGGCATCTGCGCCCTGAATGGTTAAGGCACATTGTTTTGAAGAAGCTTGATTTTTTAAATAAACTTTTAATGGAATTATTTAATTGGTCCTAATGTATGAATCTGAGACCTTTTCAGCATTATCGATTTTTGCCTCGGGTTATCGCGGGCGAGCCCGGGTTTACGAAAATTTCGAATTCATCCAAATCGAAAAAAGCCATTTTTACAATTTTTATTTTTTTGGTATTTTTTGGTCACTGTGATAATTTGACTCTTTTTGATCTACAATAGTTTTGGTTTCGGGTTATCGCGGGCAGGTCCTGTAAACGAAAACTAAAAAAACAAAAACAAAAAATAGTGAAAAAAGTAAATACTACGGTTACATTTTGAATAACAACTTGTATTCGTAAAATGCAATGTTATTATGTAAATTGCAATGTTATTAGTCTTTTCATCAATTTTAGGATACTTTTTGTTTACCGGGCGCCTGTAATAACCCGAGCCCAAAAATCGATTTTGAAGTATAAACATTTTCAAAAATTTTCCATTAAGAGGCTTCTTGAAAAAAAGTGAAATTAAGTTTGATTCGCCAGAAATTTGAGGGTAGTACTGTTTCTAGACAACTGGGCGCGTCCGCAATAACCCTGGTCCTAAAAACATAATTTGGAATTAAAAGTCTCAGAATATTGGCAAAAAAACGCTCTTCCAAATTTACCTTATTAGCTTTTTTCAGAAAACAAAGCGTCGTCACATCCAAAATGGCGATAATCCCAAAAACAGAAACATTATAAACCAAATCGACATAAAATGATAGGGCAGCCCCACAAGCTGATTGGGAAAATGACCAAACTCGAGTAGATGAGTCGAAATGGAAATCACAGCCTTCTGAAACCCCTGATTTTTTAAAATGTTAAAATTAAAACAAACCAATAAAATAAGTACTATCATAAGCCAAACTGTAGAGACAAATAAAAATTATGATGGCTGCTGTTAGTTTTCCATGGAAGTAGCGGCGGTAGAAAGAAGGGGCTGCGATTGCAGCTAGCCTGAATTATTGTAAAATTTATTTAAAATTATTTAGAAAAACTACCTATTAAGGCTTATGAAAAGACAGGTATGGAAGGCGATTTCAGTGAAAAGGAGGGAGAGTTGGCCAATTCGACGATTCAGCCAATGGAGAGATTCGGGAATGTCACTGAAAAGTTGAGATTTAAGGTCGTTAAAGGAGAAAGAGCGCGTAAAAATAATTTTTCTGATTTTGTGATAAAAGCCTAGATCTCATTCCCAGGATTCCGAAAAATACCTCTTTTACCCATTTTGGATCAAAATGAATCGATTAAGGAGCGCTTGAAATTTAGGGGAAATTACCGTTTGAATTTCCGCCAACTCTGTGTCTCCCCAATTTCCCACACTCTCTCGCCGACTCTAGCCGTGTTTCCGTGCGGCAAACGCGTAAAACGGCCGTGTAACCGCGCCCCTTTTGCAGTCTAAATCATATAAAAGGGGTATTCAATGTAAAAATTGTAAAGAGACTTTGAAAAATTTATTTTACTCCTTCCCCCTTTAAGGGGTTATGCGTCTCTCTTCAACCTATTTTTGCATAAACATCGTTTTTACGCATGCTGTGCACTGCGTTTACGTGTTAGTGGCACCCAGGGGAGCTATTTGCCGCCAACCGTTATTTTTCGAAATGAGATCCAATTTGGTTAATTAGAACGGTTTTTATACAAATTCTTTAAAGCAATTTCATAAAAATGAGTTAATCAAAAAAATGTTAAACCAGTTTCCCCTCGAAATGAACTCATCAAACACTCTCGTGTGAAAATTACGTAGGAAAGTGAGTAATTCATAACAAATCACAAAAAGAGACCAAGGATCAGAGGTTGTGTGGTGTGTGTGTGTGTGTGTGTGTGTGTGTGTGTGTGTGCATGTGTGTGAAATCAAACTTACACAATGATCAGAGGTACGGACCAGAAGGCGAAAATGAGAAGAACTCCATTGTTTGCAACAGCGTGAAGAGTTGTGAGTTGACCAAACGAATTTCTGAAGTTCAATCTTAAAAAAATCATTTTAAAGGGGAAGGATTTCGTAAATTTGATTTATCAAAGTTTCTTTATAATTTTCACATTGAATAGATATAATTTCCATGATTCTGAAACATACCCCTTTTATATTATTTGGACTGCAAAAGGGGCGCGTTTACACGGCCGTTTTACGCGTTTGCCGCACGGAAACACGGCTAGAGTGGGCGAGAGAGTGTGGGAAATGGGGAGACGCAGAGTTGGCGGCAATTCAAATGACAATTTCCCCAAATTTCAAGCGCTCCTAAATCGGTTCATTTTGATCCAAAATGGGTAAAGGAGGTATTTTTCGGAATCCTGGTAATCAGATCTAGGCTTTTAACACAAAATGAGAAAATGAGAAGGTCCTTCCCCTTCAATGATAATTTACCTGAAACTTTTATTCTGAGTCAAGACTAGAGCAGAAACCGAATTGCAGAAGATTCCAACTAGAGCGGTCTGGAAAGAATCTCTCTCTCTCTCTCTCTCTCTCTACTCACCACCAAAAGAAGGGCAGCACACAGAATGGATTCAAACGATACAGGTGTATAATTTTTCGAGTATTTATCTTCCATTCTAAAAAAATTAATATTATACATTGTATTATAAAAGACTGATCTACAGAAAATATGAGCCGTTCAGAAAAGTCACGGAAATTACACTGACTCAACGGGAAACGCGGTGATTACTTGGTTTCGTTCCCAAGGTGCGAACTCTCAGACACGAGGTTTCGATAAAGGAAATTAAAAATAATACAATTTTCACTGGGGAAAACCATACTTTCAAAATACAAAGACTCTCACAGAGTCTGAAGATGAAAATACATTTCACACAGAAAGTGAAATGAGTAGAAATCAAAATGAATGAACATTGAGACCATTCTGTGAAAGATGCTGGCGTAGCCTTTTTTGAATGATGCAAGTAAATGAAGCGGAAGGATAGAAAAAGGCTGTCTGCAAAACCCACGCTTCACTTGAAGATGTGTTATGTGTTTTGGTTTCAAAGTACAAAGTGCAGAAATTTTACAAACACGACAACACGCGCGCACACATACACTTAAAGGGGAAGGACCTCGTAAATTTGATTTTTCAAAGTCTATTTATACTTGTTTCATTGAATAGATGTCGTTTCCACGATTTTGAAACATACCCATTTTATATGATTTGGACTGCAAAAGGGGCGCGTTTACACGCCCGTTTTACGCGTTTGCCGCACGTAAATACGGCTAGAGTGGGCGAGAGAGTGTGGGAAATGGGAAGACGCAGAGTTGGCGGCAATTCAAATGACAATTTCCCGAAAATTCAAGCGCTCCTAAATCGGTTCATTTTGATCTGAAATAGGTAAAAGAGGTATTTTTCGAAATCCTGGGAATGAGATCTAGACTTTTGTCAAAAAATCAGAAAAAAATTATTTGTACGCGGCCCTTCCCCGTTAATCACACACACGCTCACCCTAGCACACACACATACGTAATCATTTAAACTCCTGCACATCCATACATCCACACATACACACATGCACACATGCACACATACACAAATATACACACACTTAAAAATGATTTGCCACAATTTAAGATCGTTTAAGCCTACGTGACAAATGAAAGAATTTACTTTGAAACTTTTCATAGAAAGTACACACAGTTTCATAGAAAGTAGTCTATTCTATGATGTCGATGGGGAAATGAGAGTTACAGTGAAATTGAAACGGTAAAAAAATATGGTAAATTTCAAAATTATATCGTTGTTTAGGGAAATAGGAAAATTACATTTAAAAATAAAGGTACTCGCAAAAGAGAATTGCACCGGGCGGGATCGAACCAGGATCCGTCTGGTTGCAACCGGACGCCCTGGCACTGCGCTATGGGCGAGATAGTGTCTGTTTGTTTGCATGGCTCTAACGTAGGCGCGGCGCCCTGGCCGTTAGAAGAAGAAATACAGATAAAATGAGATTTAGAGTTAAAAAGGACCATAGAGCCAGAAAATTTATTAAAACTAATAGTGAATAAAAATGTGTAAAAAATAGTTTTTTCACAAATTGAAGTCTTCAAATTCTCTCTTCCTTGAAATGAACCTAAAATGACTTCAAACTAAAATGATATTGAATCCTGAGTGCGTGATTTCTTTCCCAGGGGCGCATACAAATTCGGAAAAAGTTCCTGGGACACGGATTTCAGATGAATGAACTGGGGAACGCTGTTTTCAAAATGGGCTTACAAATGAAGGCACCATTAAAACAGAGTTCTACCGGAGAACAGATTAATGAGCCCTGATCTGTGAGTTCTAAGATCAATGCAAAGAAAAGTTGCAAGGGGAAAAGTAGCTTGATGAAGTATTATGCGAAGGAAACTTTATGCGAACAGTGTGATTCTTAGATGAATAAACAAGGTTTTGAGAAAAAGAGAAAGAGAGAGAAAGAGAGAGAGAGAGAGATGGAGAGAGAGAGAAAGAAACAGAGAAAAAGAAAGAGAGTGAGAGAGAGAGAAAGAGAAAGAGAGAGAGAGAAAGAGAAAGAGAGAGAGAGAAAGAGAGAGAGTTTAAAAAAAAAAACTTTTTTAGTTCTTATGAGCGCAAGCGTATATAAGGTTTTTTTAAAAACGTTTTTAGTTCTTATGTGCGCAAGCGTTCATAAGGTTTTTTTTAAAAACTTTTTTAGTTCTTATGTGCGCAAGCGTACATAAGGTTTATTTAAAACTTTTTTAGTTCTTATGTGCGCAAGCGTACATAAGGTTTTTTTTTAAAACTTTTTTAGTTCTTATGTGCGCAAGCGTACATAAGGTTTTTTTTAAAAACTTTTTTAGTTCTTATGTGCGCAAGCGTACATAAGGTTTTTTTAAAAACTTTTTTAGTTCTTATGTGCGCAAGCGTACATAAGGTGTTTTTAAAACTTTTTTAGTTCTTATGAGCGCAAGCGTATATAAGGTTTTTTTAAAAACGTTTTTAGTTCTTATGTGCGCAAGCGTTCATAAGGTTTTTTTTAAAAACTTTTTTAGTTCTTATGTGCGCAAGCGTACATAAGGTTTATTTAAAACTTTTTTAGTTCTTATGTGCGCAAGCGTACATAAGGTTTTTTTTTAAAACTTTTTTAGTTCTTATGTGCGCAAGCGTACATAAGGTTTTTTTTAAAAACTTTTTTAGTTCTTATGTGCGCAAGCGTACATAAGGTTTTTTTAAAAACTTTTTTAGTTCTTATGTGCGCAAGCGTACATAAGGTGTTTTTAAAACTTTTTTAGTTCTTATGTGCGCAAGCGTACATAAGGTTTTTTTTTAAAACTTTTTTAGTTCTTATGTGCGCAAGCATACATAAGGTTTTTTTAAAAAACTTTTTTAGTTCTTACGTGCGCAAGCGTACATAAGGTTTTTTTTTAAAAAAACTTTTTTAGTTCTTATGTGCGCAAGCGTACATAAGGTTGTTTTTAAAACTTTTTTAGTTCTTACGTGCGCAAGCGTACATAAGGTTTTTTTTTAAAAAAACTTTTTTAGTTCTTATGTGCGCAAGCGTACATAAGGTTGTTTTTAAAACTTTTTTAGTTCTTATGTGCGCAAGCGTACATAAGGTTTATTTAAAACTTTTTTAGTTCTTATGTGCGCAAGCGTACATAAGGTTTTTTTTAAAACTTTTTTAGTTCTTATGTTCGCAAGCGTACATAAGGTTTTTTTAAAAACTTTTTTAGTTCTTATGTGCGCAAGCGTACATAAGGTTTTTTTAAAAAACTTTTTTAGTTCTTACGTGCGCAAGCGTACATAAGGTTTTTTTTTAAAAAAACTTTTTTAGTTCTTATGTGCGCAAGCGTACATAAGGTTGTTTTTAAAACTTTTTTAGTTCTTACGTGCGCAAGCGTACATAAGGTTTTTTTTTAAAAAAACTTTTTTAGTTCTTATGTGCGCAAGCGTACATAAGGTTGTTTTTAAAACTTTTTTAGTTCTTATGTGCGCAAGCGTACATAAGGTTTATTTAAAACTTTTTTAGTTCTTATGTGCGCAAGCGTACATAAGGTTTTTTTTAAAACTTTTTTAGTTCTTATGTGCGCAAGCGTACATAAGGTTTTTTTTTAAAACTTTTTTAGTTCTTATGTGCGCAAGCGTACATAAGGTTTTTTTTAAAAAAACTTTTTTAGTTCTTATGTGCGCAAGCGTACATAAGGTTTTTTTTAAAAAAAACTTTTTTTAGTTCTTATGTGCGCAAGCGTACATAAGGTTTAAAACAAACTTTTTTAGTTCATATGTGCGCAAGCGTACATAAGGTTTTTTTAAAAAAACTTTTTTAGTTCTTATGTGCGCAAGCGTACATAAGGTTTTTTTTAAAAAAGTTTTTTAGTTCTTATGTGCGCAAGCGTACATAAATTTAAAAAAAAACTTTTTTAGTTCTTATGTGCGCAAGCGTACATAAGGTTTTAAAAAAAAACTTTTTTAGTTCTTATGTGCGCAAGCGTCCATAAGGTTTAAAACAAACTTTTTTAGTTCATATGTGCGCAAGCGTACCTAAGGTTTTTTTAAAAAACTTTTTTAGTTCTTATGTGCGCAAGCATACATAAGGTTTTTTTTAAAACTTTTTTAGTTCTTATGTGCGCAAGCGTGCATAAGGTTTTTTTTAAAAAAGTTTTTTAGTTCTTATGTGCGCAAGCGTACTTAAGGTTTTTTTAAAAAAACTTTTTTAGTTCTTATGTGCGCAAGCGTACATAAGGTTTTTTTTAAAAAAGTTTTTTAGTTCTTATGTGCGCAAGCGTACATAAATTTAAAAAAAAACTTTTTTAGTTCTTATGTGCGCAAGCGTACATAAGGTTTTAAAAAAAAACTTTTTTAGTTCTTATGTGCGCAAGCGTCCATAAGGTTTAAAACAAACTTTTTTAGTTCATATGTGCGCAAGCGTACCTAAGGTTTTTTTAAAAAACTTTTTTAGTTCTTATGTGCGCAAGCGTACATAAGGTTTTTTTTAAAACTTTTTTAGTTCTTATGTGCGCAAGCGTGCATAAGGTTTTTTTTAAAAAATTTTTTAGTTCTTATGTGCGCAAGCGTACTTAAGGGTTTTTAAAAACTTTTTTAGTTCTTATGTGCGCAAGCGTACATAAGGTTTTTTTTTAAAAAGTTTTTTAGTTCTTATGTGCGCAAGCGTACATAAATTTAAAAAAAACTTTTTTAGTTCTTATGTGCGCAAGCGTACATAAGGTTTTAAAAAAAAACTTTTTTAGTTCTTATGTGCGCAAGCGTCCATAAGGTTTAAAACAAACTTTTTTAGTTCATATGTGCGCAAGCGTACATAAGGTTTTTTTAAAAAACTTTTTTAGTTCTTATGTGCGCAAGCGTACTTAAGGGTTTTTAAAAACTTTTTTAGTTCTTATGTGCGCAAGCGTACATAAGGTTTTTTTTAAAAAAGTTTTTTAGTTCTTATGTGCGCAAGCGTACATAAATTTAAAAAAAAACTTTTTTAGTTCTTATGTGCGCAAGCGTACATAAGGTTTTAAAAAAAAACTTTTTTAGTTCTTATGTGCGCAAGCGTACATAAGGTTTTTTTTAAAACTTTTTTAGTTCTTATGTGCGCAAGCGTACATAAGGTTTTTAAAAAAAAACTTTTTTAGTTCTTATGTGCGCAAGCGTACATAAGGTTTAAAAAAACTTTTTCAGTTCATATTTGCGCAAGCGTACATAAGGTTTTTTTTAAAACTTTTTTAGTTCTTATGTGCGCAAGCGTACATAAGGTTTTTTTTTAAACTTTTTTAGTTCTTATGTGCGCAAGCGTACATAAGGTTTTTTTTTAAAACTTTTTTAGTTCTTATGTGCGCAAGCGTACATAAGGTTTTTTTTAAAAACGTTTTTAGTTCTTATGTGCGCAAGCGGTCATAAGATATTTTTTAAAATTATTTTTAGTTCCTATGTGCGCAAGCGTACACAAGGTTTTTTTTAAATTCTTGTGTACGCTTGCGCACATAAGAACTAAAAAAGTATTTAAAAAAACCTTATGTACGCTTGCGCACATAAGAACTAAAAAAAGTTTTTAAAAAACCTTATGTACGCTTGCGCATATAAGAACTAAAAAGTTGAAAAAAAACCTTATGTACGATTGCGCACATAAGAACTAAAAAAGTTTTAAAAACCCTTATGTACGCTTGCGCACATAAAAACTAAAAAAGGTAAAAAAACCATTTTTAGTTCTTATGTGCGCAAGCGCACATAAGGTTATTTTTAAATATTTTTTTAGTTCTTATATGCGCAAGCGTACATAAGGTTTTTTTAAAATTATTTTTAGTTCCTCTGTGCGCAAGCGTACACATACGAACTAAAAAAGTATTTAAAAAAAAACTTTTAGTTCATATGTTTTTTTTAGTTCATATGTGCGCAAGCGTACATAAGGTTATTTTTAAATATTTTTTTACTTATATGCGCAAGCGTACATAAGGTTTTTTTATAACTTTTTTAGTTCTTATGTGCGCAAGCGTACATAAGGTTTAAAAAATACTTTTTTAGTTCATATGTGCGCAAGCGTACATAAGGTTATTTTTAAATATTTTTTTAGTTCTTATATGCGCAAGCGTACATAAGGTTGTTCTTATGTGCGCAAGCGTACATAAGAACTACATAAGGTTTTTTTAAAATTATTTTTAGTTCCTATGTGCGCAAGCGTACATAAAGTTTTTTTTAAAATACTTTTTTAGTTCTTATTATTCTAAAAAACCTTATGTGCAAGCGTACATAACCAAGCGTACATAAGGTTTAAAAAATACTTTTTTAGTTCTTATGTGCGCAAGCGTACATAAGGTTTTTTTTAAAAACTTTTTTAGTTCTTATGTGCGCAAGCGTACATAAGGTTTTTTTAAATTCTTATGTGCGCAAGCGTACATAAGATTTTTTTTAAAAAAACTTTTTTAGTTCTTATGTGCGCAAGCGTACATAAGATTTAAAAAAAACTTTTTTAGTTCATATGTGCGCAAGCGTACATAAGGTTTTTTTAAAATACTTTTTTAGTTCTTATGTGCGCAAGCGTATATCTCCGGTGAGCGGAGATATTCCTTCCGTTTACCGTCACTAATCTGTCAGGTCAAAACTTACCGCCGTTTTGCTATAAAGTCACAATCACGACAATGTTTGCAAGTCAAGATACCATTTTAACAAGCAAAAATCTTTTGGTGGTTTTATGACGTCACATGCATACGACAAGTAAGAATTTATTGCTGTTTTATGATCTCATGTCTTCTGAAGTCAAAACCTCTTTTCGTTGTTTCATTTCATGTCGTCACAATTCTGACCACTTAAAATCTAACTTCGTTGTGTGAAGTCACATCCTAACAGGTTAACGTGGTACCATTCTAACAAGTCAAAATCAATGTTCAATTCGCAAAGACAAGTTAGTGAGGTCTCACTTCTAAGAAAACAAAGTATACCTTCACTGTTTCATTTAATGATGTCGGAAGTCTGACAAGTCAAAATCCGCCTTCTTGGCTATGCTTCATGACATCATTAATCCGACAAGTCAAATTCACCATGTTTGCTTTGATTTGTGACGTAGCTATTTTAACAAGTTGTAACAATCCTCTTTTCTGTGAATTGTTTTATGACTTCATTATCTTGACAAATCAAAACCAAGCTTTGCTATTTAATTTCATGACTTCATTTTCTGGCAAGTCAACATCTAAATTGTTTTTAATGAAGTTGTCGCCGTTTCCCTAAGGAAGGTCGAATTAGAACCAGAATCTGATTGTATTTGCGTTAACGAGAACTCAGTTAGACATCCTGATTAAAGGTCGCGTCATTTAGCGCGCTCCGTTGCTAAAGCTACCGTAAAGCCGGAGCCCGCGCTTTTGACGCAATTCAAATCATCATTTGAGGCTCTGTGCTGACGCTGAACGGTTCTCTGTTGATTTGCTGATGGGTTTCCTGCTGAATTGTAAGGTTAGGATTTACTGGTAATTTACACCACTTTGGCCAATTAAGTTGTGTAAATCTCATTTATCCCGTGAGATCTCCAATCTCATAGGTCAAATATGCTTCTGGCTTATGGCAATTGACCCTTGGGTGGAAATGTTCCGTTGTTCCGTTACTCATTATTCCAATTTCAGAACTGTTCTGCTGATGTTCTGTGGAAGACTGATGTTTTCTGAAACCTGTTGTCCTGCGTCGACCCGTCATGCTGATTGTCGCTTTTTGCTGTTAGTTTATTTTGTATTATAAGTTTAGTGATAAACGTCGAGCGCAATCTGAGTTGCTTGGACTTTGGGGACGTCACTCAGCTCGGATAATCACTCCACTCTTTTACGGTTGGTACGAGGGAACCACCGCTCCGCATGTGTGAAACAACCTCGAACAGCGTGACCTACTTAGAAGATCTTATAATGGCGAGCAAAGCCGGGAGAAGATAGCGTCTGAAACATAAACTACTCCCACATGGAGGCAAGTGCGTGAAAGTAGCCATAGAAGTAGCCAACTTTAAAACCAAAAATCTACCCCCGTGAAAATATTTTATGGCGTCATCATTTTAACCAGTTAAAATCAGCTTTTCGCTGGGTTGATTTATGACGTCACTCTCAAGTTCACAATCTCTTAAGTTTAAGTTTGTCCTTACAAGTCAAAATATTTATTTGTCGCTTCAGATCCAGTTATCACTTCTAGTTTGAATAGACAAACAGACCTCGTAAACGTCTCTGAATAAGCTGAATAAACTTCCGATTCAATTTCCTATTGAGCACTTAACCAAAGCCAAAATTGGCCTTAATTATGGAAAATTGGCACAATTATAATGAATCAGGTTTAATTATAAACCCGTTCTGTCTCTTCGTCAAAATTCGTTTTTGCCAAAACAGAATTAGGAATGCCGCCCTGTCATTTCATTTGTACACGAGTAGCTTAATTTGATTAGCTTTGAGTCACAATTCATTGTAGGCTCGCGTGTTTTTATGAATGTTACGTTTTGTATTCATTCTGCCAGTGAATGAAAAACAAGCCAATATTTTAACAACATTCTTTAAGGAAAAGTCTGTCCTCTTTTTCCAAAATAAGAATTACAAACTGAATTAAAAAGTTTTTTTTTCTTGAAATATGATTTTGCACGGATTGCTGCGTAAATCGCTATTTTCAATCTTTTGGGAATTATTCCTTCTGGTTTTTCTGCTGACCTCAAGCCGCTTTCTATTTTTTCTGGCGACCTCAGGCCGCTTTCTGCTTTTTCTGGCGACCTGAGGCCGCTTTCATTTTTTTCTGGTGACCTCAGGCTGCATTATGTGTTTTCTGCTGTCCTCAGGCCGCTTTTTGCTTTTTTTGTGACCTTAGACCGCTTTCTGTTTTTTCAGCTGACCTCAGGCCGCTTTTTCATTTTTTACAAACCGAACAAAGTTTATATTTGTCCCAAAAAACTAGTGCAGACAAATCTCCATTTCCGATTCATCTCGAAATTGTAGTCTTGTTTTTATGACTTGTTTTTTGATTGTTCTAGATTGTTCTGAACTTACAATTGGTGAGAATAACCGAACTGCAATTAATGAACATTAATATATGAACATTAATGTATTACTGTAAAAGGTACAAAAAATTTTAGGAATTAAAATTTGGCTATTCGCTGAAAAGTATTAAAAAGTTTCATAAATTTTGTTTGCCTTATTTCTATTTCATTAGTGCCTAAAGGGCTCAATTTACAGTTTGTTTGTACAGTAATCCATAAATGATGAGCTGGGGTCTTGGCACGAAAAAAAAATTTGCAAAACTTGATGTAAACTTGATTTTAAAATCAATTTTACATCTTTAAAACCTTCTTTTTACCTATTTTACCTATATAAAAAACTCAGATATGAACCACGCAAAAACTGTGTAAGGGCGCGCGCGCAATAACCCGAGCCAAAACGGGTCAAAAACCAGTTTAAAATAGCAAAAGTTTGGAAATATATAAAATTCTTGCTCAACCACCTGTTTTCTATGTCTAAAACCTTTAAAAAGGAAGACACTTTCCCGAAAATGTCAATCCTTTCCCCTTGACCGGATGTACAGAAAAGAGAACATCTCCTAACTAATTTGTTTTCACAAAGGGCGTGTTATTGGCTTTCTGATTTATTTTCAATTAAATGGCTCTATAAACTTTCAGGTCTGCCCTTCATCCATAATTCGTGTATTTTTACACATAGGCGGAGAGAATTGTGCATTGAACAATGTTGCTTTATTAGTCGGACTATAAATTGTGATAATTAGCAGTCGCCCTTCAATCAGCCATTCACTCATGGAAGCCTTTGTGAGACACGGCGGACTCCCTCCGGAGTATCGATGTGACTTGTGAGTTTGACGTCATTTTTGTTTTTAAAAAAGTAGCGTTTTAAAATTAATTGCGGTTTTTGCCTTTGTTTCTTTGATTGTTTCTCTCTTTCTTTCTCTCTCTCTCTCTCTGTTTCTCCTTCTATCTTCCTCTTATAGAAACTTTTAAATTCGCAAAAAAAAAAAACAAATATAGAAAAATATTTAGAGTATTTCTTCTTTCCCTTTTCTGGAACGCGATCGCTACAAAACTCAATAAAATCAATTGATAATGCTTCACTTGACGTGGTCTCTACATAATTATCGATCGAGACTGAAATCGTTGTCATTTTTTAATGAAAAATCTAAATCTTTGCCGATCGTTTCGAGACCCAAAAGGGACATAGGCCCTAAAGTTTCAGAATAACATGTTTGGGTCATAGTTAGGTCACACAAATGTTTTCAGCCAATTCTAAAAGTTTGACTTTTCCATGTCCCAGATCTGCTCCAATATTTCATAGACGGAATCTTAATATCAGACGAACCCTGCCATTTTGAGCCAAAAACATAATTATGGTTTCAAAGTACGTTTTTGGCTTAATCGAATAAGACCTCTGAAAAAAGCTCTGACTATCCCTTTTTAAAGTGATCAGTAGAGCGGAATCCTAAACCGATGCGCTAACCGAAATAACTAAATTTTGTTATTCATTCTTGTTTGTTTTCTTTTGTCATACTAGAAATTGGGATACAATTCCCTTGCTACTAACACCAGCTGAATCAACATTTATATGTTATAAACTGAGCTCACAAATACATGTGGTCGGGTGCCCTCAGTTAAAAATCATTAGTCTAATTCAAAAAGGACGTTTCAGGGTCAATAATTGGACCGATGAACGATGGAAAGAAGAGGGAACGCAGCGAACTGTTCTGGGTATATACGACCTTTTCTTTGGGTTAATTTGCACTGTGAGTTTCAGTGTGAGAGAGTGAATGCGTGAACGTGTGTGTGTGTGTGTGTGTGTGTGTGTGTGTGTGTGTGTGTAAGTGAGTGAGTGAGTGAGTGAGTGAGCGAGTGATTGTGCTCGTGTGTGTGTGTGTGTGTGAATGTGACATCATTTTCACATTTAGACCCTCTACATCCCTTGTTGCATAGTCCTCCTGCAACCAGATCTGCGCCGTTTTGTCGCCTACAAACTTCTCTTTCTCATAACCATATGTGAGATGTACCTCCTACTCCTGAATTCAATCCTATCTGGCATTTTCTTCATCCAAGGAAGTGTTTACTGTAACTACTCTTTGTTATTCTACCTTCTCGGCAGTCTCTCACTCCGTAATTTTATATTCTACTATTTTCAAAAATCTTTCAGCTGCCTGGATGGGATTATGCAGTGGTGGCTGCCTTCTTGGACTCACAAGAGTTGTGGATCTTTGGAGTCCAAAATTACACGATAGACTATTTGGAGGAAAAAGATCTTTGGTTTCTTTTGCGGCAATATTCTTATACATGATTTGTTCTTATCTTTATGGAAAACCAATTCTTTTCAACTCAAAGTACATGACTTGGGCATTTGATCCTTTTATTTATGTAGATGGAAGCCATGGGGAGGTCAGTTTGAGGTCACACGCACATACTCACGTACACACGCACACACAGTCACATATACACACAGTCACACAAACACAAACACACCTACACACAGACACACACTCACACTCACTTACGTACGCAGTCAGTCACACACGTAAACACACATACACCAATACACATTGACACACATACACTTATACACATTCACACGGACACACGTACACACATACACACACGCTCACACGTAAACCCGCACAAACACAAAAACAAACAGATACACACATAACCACGTATACACACACAGGCACACACTTACACTCACTTGCGTACGCAGTCACAGACACATGTACACATACAACCAATACACATTCACACACATACACTTATACACATACGCATGGACACACATACACATATACATTCACACACATACACTTACACATATACAGACGAACACATACTCACACTCACTTACGTACGGAGTCACACACACGTGTACACATACGCCAATACACATTCAGACACATACACATATACACATACCCACGGATACACATGCACACATTCACACATACTTCCTCACATACTTACTCACCTACATGACCCATACACACAAACACACACTCACACACATGTACAGAGAGAGACACACAAAAACACACATGCATGAAACATACACGCAAAAAACATACATGCAAGCAAACACACATTCAAGCAAGCACACAAACACACATATGCACATATACACATGCACACACACTCACATTTATACACATTCACACATATACACACGCACACAGGCACACACACACAAAGAGTGGCTCATACACAGTATCACAAACACACTGTCTCTCTCACACACACTCACACACATACCCACAACACATGTTTTAGGACTACATCTCTTATATCACCGTCCTAAACAATGAAATCACAGTAACCTTAACTGTTTTCCTAAACGTCACTTTCATGGTCTCCTTTTTCTACAAATCTATTTTCTTTTCATTCAAACTCACCACCCCTCAAAAACAGGTAAACATTCTAAAGATTTAAGAAAACCTCATTTTCAGATGTTCATTCAAAGCACCTTCGCAAGTTTCAACATTTTCATGACCGCCAGTATCTTCGTCGCCTACATGTTCACAGATGGTGCCCTTTGGCTCAACTACCTCGGACTTCAATTCTGGCAGTTTGCCACAGGTTTTAAACAGTTTTTTTTCATTTGAATTGATGTTTCAGCCGGTGATTTGATACTATTTCTTGGTGTTAACACCACAACAAGAAAAGGAGTAGCAGAATTACTGGGACGTTGTTTGAAACTGAGGAAAAGAAGAGGCTCCGAAGTGTCTCCTTTGAAAATGTCAAGTGCTCCGGTTCCTGCTGTTTGAATCAATAAATTGCTGAAATCACATTGAGACAACGTGTGTGTGTGTGTGCGTGTGTGCACGTGTGAGTGTGGGTGGCTACGTTTTAAAGGAGAAGGACCGCGTAAAAATATTTTTTTGTTTTTGTGATAAAAGTCTAGATCTTATTTCCAGGATTCCGAAAAATACCTCATTTACCCATTTTTGATCAAAATGAATCGGTTTAGGAGCGCTTGAAATTTGGGGAAATTACCATTTGAATTGCCGCCAACTCTGCGTCTCTCTATTTCCCACACTCTCTAGCCCACTCTAGCCGTGTTTTCGTGCGGCAAACGCGTAAAATGACCGTGAAAACGCGCCCATTTTGCAGTCCAAATTATATAAAAGGGGTATGTTTCAGAAAAACGATATCTGTTCAATGAAACTATAATAAAGATACTTTGAAAAATCAATTTTACGAGGTTTTTCCCCATTAATGCTGCTAAAGTTTAGAAACATTAGGACATTGACATGTGTGTATGTGTGCGTGTACAGTGTGTGTGTGTGTTTCTGTGTTTCTGTGCGCTAAAGTTTAGTCTTGATAACAAGTGTACGTCATTATCTAGATAACAATCAACTGATTATCGCCTGGTACCATGTTTTTTCGTTTTTTTAAACGATTGCCAAGGTTGTAACCGGAAACACAATAAACAATTTTTTATTAAAACAATACCGTAGCCCTGTACGTTTGTAGGTGTGTGTGTGTTTGTGTGTATGTGTGAACATGTGTGTATGTGTACATGTGTGTATGTGGCTGTGTATATGTGTACATTTCTACATCTGTGTTTGAACGTGTGCATGTGATAAAACGTCTTGCTAGAGCAGAGAACGTGAATTACGTGATTTTCTATAGAATCTGAGCACCTACGTTATCAGTTCGTATAACATCATTCCAGATATCGGCTTTTTTGGTGGAATTGTCCGCGTGGGTGTTAAAGACCACCATTCTTGCCGCATTCTTGTCTTATAGAACTTTTGCAAAAAGCCGAATTACAAGCAAACCCACAAGAAAAAGCAAGAAAATGAATTATTTTGGGCACGTGTGTTTGTGCGCGTGTGTATGTGTGTATGTGAAAGTATGTATGTGTGTATTTGTGCAGAATGTGTATATGTGTATGTGAAAAAATGTATTTACTGGAGCAGAGACCATCAAATACGTGATTTTGCGTAAAATATTTTAGTCTCCGTTATCAATTCCTATAACATCATTTTTTGATAGCGGCTTTCTTGGTGGGATTGTAAGGGGGTGTTGTAGACCATTTGGCGCGTATTGCCGCATTCTTATCTTAAAGGGGAAGGTCATCGTAAAATTGATTTTTCAAAGTATCTTTATTCTAGTTTCATTGAGTAGACATCGTTTCCACGATTCCGAAACGTACCCCTTTTAGAGGATTTGGGCTGCAAAAGGGGCGCGTTTACACGGCCGTTTTACGCGTTTGCCGCACGGAAACACGGCTACAGTGGGCGAGAGAGTGTGGGAAATGGGGAGGCGCAGAGTTGGCGGCAATTCAAATGGCAATTTCTCCAAATTTTAAGCGCTCCTAAATCGGTTCATTTTTATGCAAAATGGGTAAAAGGGGTATTTTTCGGATTTCTGGGAATAAGATCGAGACTTTTATCACAAAAACAGAAAAATTATTTTTACGCGGCCCTTCCCTTTAAATTTATTCTTTTGTAAACGAAGTGTGGGAGTGTGCAAAAAAGTGTTGGAATGGTCTGTGGGGACATTATAATGTGTGTTCATGTGTGTGCGTGTGCGCGTGTGTCTGTGTTAACCGGCATATCCCACATTGTGTAAACTTGTAAAACTGTGTGTATGTGTATGTGTTTATGTGTAGGTACGTGTGTTTGTGTGCATGTTTAAAGGGGAAGGACCGCGTAAAAATAATTTTTCTTATTTTGCGATAAAAGCCTAGATCTCATTCCCATGATTCCGAAAAATACCTCTTTTACCCATTTGCATAAAAATGAGCTTCAAATTTGGGAAATTATCATTTGAATTGCCGCCAACTCTGCGTCTCCCCATTTCCCACAATCTCTCGCCCACTCTAGCCGTGTTTCCGTGCGGCAAACGCGTAAAACGGCCGTGTAAACGCGCTCCTTTTGCAGTCAAAAATATAGAAAGGGGTATGTTTCAGAATCGTGAAAACGATATCTACTCAATGAAACTAAAATAAGGATACCGTGAAAAATCAATTTTATGAGGTCCTTTCCCTTTAATGTGGTGTGTATGGGTGTAGGTGTGTATGTAAGTTTGTGTGTGAAGGTGTGAGCGTGTGTTTGAATGAGAATGTGAGGATGTGTGTATGTGTGGGTGTGTCCAGTTGAGCAGAGATTATCCGAATCTTCCCTTTCGTGGAATTTTATAACTCCCCTATCAGTTCGTAAAACATCATTTCTGATAAAAACGTCGTTATCGGGGTATTCCGCGTGGGTGTTATAGACCATTTGGCGTTTCTAGCCAACGTAGCATACCAACGTTGTTGAAAAAGATCATAGGGCAGCTGCAACTGAACAAACAAACGATCACATCATTCCGTTTAGGAAAATCATCAGAAAACAAAAAGTAGCTAAGAAACCATTGTAGCCATTTATTGTAGCCAAGTCAGAAAATACACAAAAATTGTGAAAAAAAACTTATGACTTTAATTTTCCCTTTTAAATTTAAAAAACAATTTCTGCCAGAAAATAAAATCACATGGCAGTAATTAATTGATCCCAAATTTTCTGTAAAAGGATGACTCGCAAACATAAAAAATAAGGGAAAGAGTTAAAAAATTTTACCTTGAAAAACGATGAATGTAAAAACAAAATATATAAAAGTAGTTTTTCAGGAAAATGAGAAACTGGAAAATAAAAAAGGCAAGAAAAATCTTGGATTCTAGTTTCTTTTTTTCATGGATTTATAAAAGTATAGCATTGATATACAGGCTAACATTTTCTCAAAATATTTTTCGTTCAAAATTTATCTTCCTCAATTTTCTGCTCAGATTTTTGAGCACAAAATTGGTTTGTGACTGCTCACGTAGCCAATCAAATAGAATGACATCGTTTGGTTTTTGGCGATAAGCCCGAGTGGTATAAAAGAAGGAAGTGGCGCTTCATTTCCACTTCCTAGCGATGAATTCCATCCTCGGCTGCCTTCTTGTTCTTGGTGTTGCTTCGGCTGCCCCAGCTGGTAAATTTAAATTTTAAAAAAAGTTTTACTTTAAAATTTTAAAACAGTTCTGTTCTAATAAAGGGTTTTAGAGACAGAGACAGAGAGAGAGAGAGAGGACAACCTTAATTTCTAATTTTTTTCAGTTGCCCCCTGCGTCGGCCAGACCGTCACAGTGACTAACCAATGGTCCCTTCCCCTCAGCGCTCTTTCTGCCAATTCCAACTGCGATTTTAAGGTAAACACCTTAATTTTAAGGTTAAGTGCCTAAATTCAAATTTTTAGATCAACATCCCCGCCGGCTTCTTTGCCATCGTCGAGGTCAACGCCATCAATGTAGGTTACTACGACCAGATCTACATGACCGATGACTTTGGAAACAACATCAGGTGATTTTTATTGCATTTTTCAATAACTAATTTTTTTTAGAAAAATGAGCAAGGAAAACACCTTCTCCTCCAATGTTGCTTGGCCTGGATCTCTGAGTGTTGACTTTTCTGCTCAACAGGCTACCAACATCCAGGTCTCCATCAAGGTTACTGTAAAGCAGGGTAAGAAATGTTAAAAATGATAGAAAATTGTGTTTCAGCCACTCCCAATGCCAACATTGCTGGACAAATCACAACCAGTACCAATGGGCCTTCTTCTTTGATTTACTTCCAGGACTGGGCTGAGGGAACTTCGTACACCCTTACTTCTGCCAATTCTAAGGTAGGTTGATAATTATTGGAAATGCAGAACGAAGCTTTCTTAATTGTTTAAAATGTTTCAAAAATCAAGGTTCAGTTTTTTCAAACAGGCAATTTCTAAGCAATTTTGTGGTTTTTACTTTTTTTGCGCGCGCCGCGGCGCAAAAATTGTTATAGTTTAGAAATTATTATTAATTTATTTCATGACTATGTATTAAGTAAATTTGTGAACTATTAACGAAAAATTCAGCCTGAAATAACATTATACGGGTTTTTCGTGAAAACTCTTTAGGACCTTTCACAACTCGAAAATGCATAAAACTTCTTTTTACTAAAACTTAAATTATGCCGTTTAAAAAATGTTTTCGAAAATTCATTGCTGAAAGGGGTCTTTTTTATGCAGATTTAATCCAGTAAAATAAAGAAGTTTAGAAAAATTCTCAATACTAAACAATTCAGCTTTGTTAAATGCTAAAAACAACTTTTTTTTACTAATATTTATAAAATAAAATTAGCAATATTTATAAAAAAAAAATTAAGCTGAAATTTTGATTTTACCGTAAAACTAAATATCGTATCTGAAAAATAAACTTGTTCACAATTAAAAAAATAGAAATTTTGTTAAATTGCTTTACAAACTCTGCTGAAATAATTAGATATGGTACAAATAAACTTTTCTTGCTGATTTAAGCAAAACAAATTTTGGTATATTTTGTTAAACAAGTTTTTTTTTTTAAAAATTTAATTTTTTAAAACTTATGCAAACTATTTAAGTAAGTTCAACTATTATTTAACTTTTCTTGTCTACTTAAGCAAAAACCCTGCTTCAGGTTGACCTGAAGCACGCCGATACTTCCAAGAAAGCTGAAGACAGCACCCAGTACAACAATATCTTTGTCTACGACGGAGGAGTCCTCGTTGGAACGTGAGAAATCAACATATTTTTCTATAAAAACATCTTAAAAATACCTTATTTCACAAATCAAAATATGTATTTTTCAGTCTGAACTCCATCTCTGCCTTCAACTCCAACAGGGTGACTCTTTACCTCGCCAAGAAGATCACCCTCAGGGGAGCTATTCTCCTCACCGACGAATCCAGTAAGTTTTACTATACTTCAAATGAAAAATATTCACATCAGACTTGGCCAGGATCAACCGTCACTATGTTGTCTACGCCCCTGTGAATGACGAGGCTAAGACCCAGACTCACCTGGTCTCCGGAGATGATTTCATGGAAGGAGCATTGACCATCATTGGAGACAAGAATGGTGCCACCCCCATTGATGTCCTGGCTCTTAGGAATCTGGTAGTTTTTATTTAAATTTCATGAAATTAAAATATATTCTCAGGATGATCTGAATGGTTCCTACACTGTCGTCAACGGAGGACCCCTGGCTTCCCACCCTCAAGCTGACCCTCTCTCTCCTAGGCGTTTGGCGGGAAATGTCAACACCATCTTCCTCTCTCGCGGAAGAGGAACCGTCCAATACTCCACCACTGGACAGTAGAAATGTAGAAAAATAAAGAAATTGTGAAAGTTTGTGGATTAGTTTAAAAAGAAAATTGGTATAGAAATGAGAGTGTAAGGCCTTACAGTCTCAAAATAAAAAGAAAATGGGTATAGAAATGAGAGTGTAAGGCCTTACAGTCTCAAAATAAAAATAAAATTGGTATAGAAATGAGACTGTAAGGCCTTACAGTCTCAATATAAAAAGAAAATTGGTATAGAAATGAGAGTGTAAGGCCTTACAGTCTCAAAATAAAAAGAAAATTGGTATAGAAATGAGAGTGTAAGGCCTTACAGTCTCAGTTTAAAAAGAAAATGGGTATAGAAATGAGAGTGTAAGGCCTTACAGTCTCAGTTTAAAAAAAAAATGGGTATAGAAATGAGAGTGTAAGGCCTTACAGTCTCAGTTTAAAAAGAAAATGGGTACAGAAATGAGAGTGTAAGGCCTTACAGTCTCAAAATAAAAAGAAAATTGGTATAGAAATGAGAGTGTAAGGCCTTACAGTCTCAAAATAAAAAGAAAATGGGTATAGAAATGAGAGTGTAAGGCCTTACAGTCTCAGTTTAAAAAGAAAATGGGTATAGAAATGAGAGTGTAAGGCCTTACAGTCTCAAAATAAAAAGAAAATTGGTATAGAAATGAGAGTGTAAGGCCTTACAGTCTCAGTTTAAAAAGAAAATGGGTATAGAAATGAGAGTGTAAGGCATTACAGTCTCAGTTTAAAAAGAAAATTGGTATAGAAATGAGAGTGTAAGGCCTTACAGTCTCAGTTTAAAAAGAAAATGGGTACAGAAATGAGAGTGTAAGGCCTTACAGTCTCAGTTTAAAAAGAAAATGGGTACAGAAATGAGAGTGTAAGGCCTTACAGTCTCAGTTTAAAAAGAAAATGGGTATAGAAATGAGAGTGTAAGGCATTACAGTCTCAAAATAAAAAGAAAATTGGTATAGAAATGAGAGTGTAAGGCCTTACAGTCTCAGTTTAAAAAGAAAATGGGTATAGAAATGAGAGTGTAAGGCATTACAGTCTCAGTTTAAAAAGAAAATTGGTATAGAAATGAGAGTGTAAGGCCTTACAGTCTCAGTTTAAAAAGAAAATGGGTACAGAAATGAGAGTGTAAGGCCTTACAGTCTCAGTTTAAAAAGAAAATGGGTACAGAAATGAGAGTGTAAGGCCTTACAGTCTCAGTTTAAAAAGAAAATGGGTATAGAAATGAGAGTGTAAGGCATTACAGTCTCAGTTTAAAAAGAAAATGGGTATAGAAATGAGAGTGTAAGGCCTTACAGTCTCAAAATAAAAAGAAAATTGGTATAGAAATGAGAGTGTAAGGCCTTACAGTCTCAGTTTAAAAAGAAAATGGGTACAGAAATGAGAGTGTAAGGCATTACAGTCTCAGTTTAAAAAGAAAATGGGTACAGAAATGAGAGTGTAAGGCCTTACAGTCTCAAAATAAAAAGAAAATTGGTATAGAAATGAGAGTGTAAGGCCTTACAGTCTCAAAATAAAAAGAAAATGGGTATAGAAATGAGAGTGTAAGGCCTTACAGTCTCAGTTTAAAAAGAAAATGGGTATAGAAATGAGAGTGTAAGGCCTTACAGTCTCAGTTTAAAAAGAAAATTGGTATAGAAATGAGAGTGTAAGGCCTTACAGTCTCAGTTTAAAAAGAAAATTGGTATAGAAATGAGAGTGTAAGGCCTTACAGTCTCAAAATAAAAAGAAAATGGGTACAGAAATGAGAGTGTAAGGCCTTACAGTCTCAAAATAAAAAGAAAATTGGTATAGAAATGAGAGTGTAAGGCCTTACAGTCTCAAAATAAAAAGAAAATGGGTATAGAAATGAGAGTGTAAGGCCTTACAGTCTCAATATAAAAAGAAAATTGGTATAGAAATGAGAGTGTAAGGCCTTACAGTCTCAAAATAAAAAGAAAATGGGTATAGAAATGAGACTGTAAGGCCTTACAGTCTCAATATAAAAAGAAAATTGGTATAGAAATGAGACTGTAAGGCCTTACAGTCTCAAAATAAAAAGAAAATGGGTATAGAAATGAGACTGTAAGGCCTTACAGTCTCAATATAAAAAGAAAATTGGTATAGAAATGAGAATGTAAGGCCTTACAGTCTCAAAATAAAAATAAAATGGGTATAGAAATGAGACTGTAAGGCCTTACAGTCTCAAAATAGAAAGAAAATGGGTAAAGAAATGAGACTGTAAGGCCTTACAGTCTCAAAATAAAAATAAAATGGGTATAGAAATGAGACTGTAAGGCCTTACAGTCTCAAAATAGAAAGAAAATGGGTAAAGAAATGAGACTGTAAGGCCTTACAGTCTCAAAATAAAAATAAAATTGGTATAGAAATGAGAGTGTAAGGCCTTACAGTCTCAGTTTAAAAAGAAAATGGGTATAGAAATGAGAGTGTAAGGCCTTACAGTCTCAGTTTAAAAAGAAAATGGGTACAGAAATGAGAGTGTAAGGCCTTACAGTCTCAAAATAAAAAGAAAATTGGTATAGAAATGAGAGTGTAAGGCCTTACAGTCTCAGTTTAAAAAGAAAATGGGTACAGAAATGAGAGTGTAAGGCCTTACAGTCTCAAAATAAAAAGAAAATGGGTATAGAAATGAGAGTGTAAGGCCTTACAGTCTCAGTTTAAAAAGAAAATTGGTATAGAAATGAGAGTGTAAGGCCTTACAGTCTCAAAATAAAAAGAAAATGGGTATAGAAATGAGAGTGTAAGGCCTTACAGTCTCAGTTTAAAAAGAAAATGGGTATAGAAATGAGAGTGTAAGGCCTTACAGTCTCAAAATAAAAAGAAAATTGGTATAGAAATGAGAGTGTAAGGCCTTACAGTCTCAAAATAAAAAGAAAATGGGTATAGAAATGAGAGTGTAAGGCCTTACAGTCTCAGTTTAAAAAGAAATTGGGTATAGAAATGAGAGTGTAAGGCCTTACAGTCTCAGTTTAAAAAGAAAATGGGTATAGAAATGAGAGTGTAAGGCCTTACAGTCTCAAAATAAAAAGAAAATTGGTATAGAAATGAGAGTGTAAGGCCTTACAGTCTCAAAATAAAAAGAAAATGGGTATAGAAATGAGAGTGTAAGGCCTTACAGTCTCAAAATAAAAAAGAAAATGGGTATAGAAATGAGAGTGTAAGGCCTTACAGTCTCAGTTTAAAAAGAAATTGGGTATAGAAATGAGAGTGTAAGGCCTTACAGTCTCAGTTTAAAAAAGAAAATGGGTATAGAAATGAGAGTGTAAGGCCTTACAGTCTCAAAATAAAAAGAAAATTGGTATAGAAATGAGAGTGTAAGGCCTTACAGTCTCAAAATAAAAAGAAAATGGGTATAGAAATGAGAGTGTAAGGCCTTACAGTCTCAAAATAAAAAGAAAATTGGTATAGAAATGAGAGTGTAAGGCCTTACAGTCTCAAAATAAAAAGAAATTGGGTATAGAAATGAGAGTGTAAGGCCTTACAGTCTCAAAATAAAAAGAAAATGGGTATAGAAATGAGAGTGTAAGGCCTTACAGTCTCAGTTTAAAAAGAAATTGGGTATAGAAATGAGAGTGTAAGGCCTTACAGTCTCAGTTTAAAAAGAAAATGGGTATAGAAATGAGAGTGTAAGGCCTTACAGTCTCAAAATAAAAAGAAAATGGGTATAGAAATGAGACTGTAAGGCCTTACAGTCTCAAAATAAAAAGAAAATGGGTATAGAAATGAGAGTGTAAGGCCTTACAGTCTCAGTTTAAAAAGAAAATGGGTATAGAAATGACAGTGTAAGGCATTACAGTCTCAGTTTAAAAAGAAAATGGGTATAGAAATGAGAGTGTAAGGCCTTACAGTCTCAGTTTAAAAAGAAAATTGGTATAGAAATGAGAGTGTAAGGCCTTACAGTCTCAAAATAAAAAGAAAATGGGTATAGAAATGAGAGTGTAAGGCCTTACAGTCTCAGTTTAAAAAGAAAATGGGTATAGAAATGAGAGTGTAAGGCCTTACAGTCTCAGTTTAAAAAGAAAATTGGTATAGAAATGAGAGTGTAAGGCCTTACAGTCTCAGTTTAAAAAGAAAATGGGTATAGAAATGAGAGTGTAAGGCCTTACAGTCTCAGTTTAAAAAGAAAATTGGTATAGAAATGAGAGTGTAAGGCCTTACAGTCTCAAAATAAAAAGAAAATGGGTATAGAAATGAGAGTGTAAGGCCTTACAGTCTCAGTTTAAAAAGAAAATTGGTATAGAAATGAGAGTGTAAGGCCTTACAGTCTCAAAATAAAAAGAAAATGGGTATAGAAATGAGAGTGTAAGGCCTTACAGTCTCAGTTTAAAAAGAAAATTGGTATAGAAATGAGAGTGTAAGGCCTTACAGTCTCAGTTTAAAAAGAAATTTGGTATAGAAATGAGAGTGTAAGGCCTTACAGTCTCAGTTTAAAAAGAAAATTGGTATAGAAATGAGACTGTAAGGCCTTACAGTCTCAAAATAAAAAGAAAATGGGTATAGAAATGAGAGTGTAAGGCCTTACAGTCTCAGTTTAAAAAGAAAATTGGTATAGAAATGAGAGTGTAAGGCCTTACAGTCTCAGTTTAAAAAGAAAATTGGTATAGAAATGAGAGTGTAAGGCCTTACAGTCTCAAAATAAAAAGAAAATTGGTATAGAAATGAGAGTGTAAGGCCTTACAGTCTCAAAATAAAAAGAAAATGGGTATAGAAATGAGAGTGTAAGGCCTTACAGTCTCAAAATAAAAAGAAAATGGGTATAGAAATGAGAGTGTAAGGCCTTACAGTCTCAGTTTAAAAAGAAATTGGGTATAGAAATGAGAGTGTAAGGCCTTACAGTCTCAAAATAAAAAGAAAATGGGTATAGAAATGAGAGTGTAAGGCCTTACAGTCTCAGTTTAAAAAGAAATTGGGTATAGAAATGAGAGTGTAAGGCCTTACAGTCACAGTTTAAAAAGAAAATGGGTATAGAAATGAGAGTGTAAGGCCTTACAGTCTCAAAATAAAAAGAAAATTGGTATAGAAATGAGAGTGTAAGGCCTTACAGTCTCAAAATAAAAAGAAAATGGGTATAGAAATGAGAGTGTAAGGCCTTACAGTCTCAGTTTAAAAAGAAATTGGGTATAGAAATGAGAGTGTAAGGCCTTACAGTCTCAAAATAAAAAGAAAATGGGTATAGAAATGAGAGTGTAAGGCCTTACAGTCTCAAAATAAAAAGAAAATTGGGTATAGAAATGAGAGTGTAAGGCCTTACAGTCTCAAAATAAAAAGAAAATGGGTATAGAAATGAGAGTGTTAGGCCTCACAGTCTCAAAATAAAAAGAAAATTGGTATAGAAATGAGAGTGTTAGGCCTCACAGTCTCAAAATAAAAAGAAAATTAGTATAGAAATGAGAGTGTAAGGCCTTACAGTCTCAAAATAAAAAGAAAATTGGTATAGAAATGAGAGTGTAAGGCCTTACAGTCTCAAAATAAAAAGAAAATTGGTATAGAAATGAGAGTGTAAGGCCTTACAGTCTCAAAATAAAAAGAAAATGGGTATAGAAATGAGAGTGTAAGGCCTTACAGTCTCAAAATAAAAAGAAAATTGGTATAGAAATGAGAGTGTAAGGCCTTACAGTCTCAAAATAAAAAGAAAATTGGTATAGAAATGAGAGTGTAAGTCCTTACAGTCTCAGTTTAAAAAGAAATTGGGTATAGAAATGAGAGTGTAAGGCCTTACAGTCTCAAAATAAAAAGAAAATGGGTATAGAAATGAGAGTGTAAGGCCTTACAGTCTCAGTTTAAAAAGAAAATGGGTATAGAAATGAGAGTGTAAGGCCTTACAGTCTCAGTTTAAAAAGAAAATGGGTATAGAAATGAGAGTGTAAGGCCTTACAGTCTCAAAATAAAAAGAAAATGGGTATAGAAATGAGAGTGTAAGGCCTTACAGTCTCAGTTTAAAAAGAAAATTGGTATAGAAATGAGAGTGTAAGGCCTTACAGTCTCAGTTTAAAAAGAAAATTGGTATAGAAATGAGAGTGTAAGGCCTTACAGTCTCAAAATAAAAAGAAAATTGGTATAGAAATGAGAGTGTAAGGCCTTACAGTCTCAAAATAAAAAAGAAAATGGGTATAGAAATGAGAGTGTAAGGCCTTACAGTCTCAAAATAAAAAAGAAAATGGGTATAGAAATGAGAGTGTAAGGCCTTACAGTCTCAGTTTAAAAAGAAATTGGGTATAGAAATGAGAGTGTAAGGCCTTACAGTCTCAAAATAAAAAGAAAATGGGTATAGAAATGAGAGTGTAAGGCCTTACAGTCTCAGTTTAAAAAGAAATTGGGTATAGAAATGAGAGTGTAAGGCCTTACAGTCTCAGTTTAAAAAGAAAATGGGTATAGAAATGAGAGTGTAAGGCCTTACAGTCTCAAAATAAAAAGAAAATTGGTATAGAAATGAGAGTGTAAGGCCTTACAGTCTCAGTTTAAAAAGAAATTGGGTATAGAAATGAGAGTGTAAGGCCTTACAGTCTCAAAATAAAAAGAAAATTGGGTATAGAAATGAGAGTGTAAGGCCTTACAGTCTCAAAATAAAAAGAAAATGGGTATAGAAATGAGAGTGTTAGGCCTCACAGTCTCAAAATAAAAAGAAAATTGGTATAGAAATGAGAGTGTTAGGCCTCACAGTCTCAAAATAAAAAGAAAATTGGTATAGAAATGAGAGTGTAAGGCCTTACAGTCTCAAAATAAAAAGAAAATTGGTATAGAAATGAGAGTGTAAGGCCTTACAGTCTCAAAATAAAAAGAAAATTGGTATAGAAATGAGAGTGTAAGGCCTTACAGTCTCAAAATAAAAAGAAAATGGGTATAGAAATGAGAGTGTAAGGCCTTACAGTCTCAAAATAAAAAGAAAATTGGTATAGAAATGAGAGTGTAAGGCCTTACAGTCTCAAAATAAAAAGAAAATTGGTATAGAAATGAGAGTGTAAGTCCTTACAGTCTCAGTTTAAAAAGAAATTGGGTATAGAAATGAGAGTGTAAGGCCTTACAGTCTCAAAATAAAAAGAAAATGGTTATAGAAATGAGAGTGTAAGGCCTTACAGTCTCAAAATAAAAAGAAAATGGGTATAGAAATGAGAGTGTAAGGCCTTACAGTCTCAGTTTAAAAAGAAATTGGGTATAGAAATGAGAGTGTAAGGCCTTACAGTCTCAAAATAAAAAGAAAATGGGTATAGAAATGAGAGTGTAAGGCCTTACAGTCTCAGTTTAAAAAGAAATTGGGTATAGAAATGAGAGTGTAAGGCCTTACAGTCTCAAAATAAAAAAGAAAATGGGTATAGAAATGAGAGTGTAAGGCCTTACAGTCTCAAAATAAAAAAGAAAATTGGTATAGAAATGAGAGTGTAAGGCCTTACAGTCTCAGTTTAAAAAGAAAATGGGTATAGAAATGAGAGTGTAAGGCCTTACAGTCTCAAAATAAAAAGAAAATTGGTATAGAAATGAGAGTGTAAGGCCTTACAGTCTCAAAATAAAAAGAAAATGGGTATAGAAATGAGAGTGTAAGGCCTTACAGTCTCAGTTTAAAAAGAAATTGGGTATAGAAATGAGAGTGTAAGGCCTTACAGTCTCAAAATAAAAAGAAAATGGGTATAGAAATGAGAGTGTAAGGCCTTACAGTCTCAAAATAAATAGAAAATTGGTATAGAAATGAGAGTGTAAGGCCTTACAGTCTCAAAATAAAAAGAAAATTGGTATAGAAATGAGAGTGTAAGGCCTTACAGTCTCAGTTTAAAAAGAAATTGGGTATAGAAATGGGAGTGTAAGGCCTTACAGTCTCAAAATAAAAAGAAAATGGGTATAGAAATGAGAGTGTAAGGCCTTACAGTCTCAGTTTAAAAAGAAAATGGGTATAGAAATGAGAGTGTAAGGCCTTACAGTCTCAGTTTAAAAAGAAAATGGGTATAGAAATGAGAGTGTAAGGCCTTATAGTCTCAAAATAAAAAGAAAATGGTTATAGAAATGAGAGTGTAAGGCCTTACAGTCTCAAAATAAAAAGAAAATGGGTATAGAAATGAGAGTGTAAGGCCTTACAGTCTCAGTTTAAAAAGAAATTGGGTATAGAAATGAGAGTGTAAGGCCTTACAGTCTCAAAATAAAAAGAAAATGGGTATAGAAATGAGAGTGTAAGGCCTTACAGTCTCAGTTTAAAAAGAAATTGGGTATAGAAATGAGAGTGTAAGGCCTTACAGTCTCAGTTTAAAAAGAAATTGGGTATAGAAATGAGAGTGTAAGGCCTTACAGTCTCAAAATAAAAAGAAAATGGGTATAGAAATGAGAGTGTAAGGCCTTACAGTCTCAGTTTAAAAAGAAAATGGGTATAGAAATGAGAGTGTAAGGCCTTACAGTCTCAAAATAAAAAGAAAATGGGTATAGAAATGAGAGTGTAAGGCCTTACAGTCTCAAAATAAAAAGAAAATGGTTATAGAAATGAGAGTGTAAGGCCTTACAGTCTCAAAATAAAAAGAAAATGGGTATAGAAATGAGAGTGTAAGGCCTTACAGTCTCAGTTTAAAAAGAAATTGGGTATAGAAATGAGAGTGTAAGGCCTTACAGTCTCAAAATAAAAAGAAAATGGTTATAGAAATGAGAGTGTAAGGCCTTACAGTCTCAAAATAAAAAGAAAATGGGTATAGAAATGAGAGTGTAAGGCCTTACAGTCTCAGTTTAAAAAGAAATTGGGTATAGAAATGAGAGTGTAAGGCCTTACAGTCTCAAAATAAAAAGAAAATGGGTATAGAAATGAGAGTGTAAGGCCTTACAGTCTCAGTTTAAAAAGAAATTGGGTATAGAAATGAGAGTGTAAGGCCTTACAGTCTCAAAATAAAAAGAAAATGGGTATAGAAATGAGAGTGTAAGGCCTTACAGTCTCAAAATAAAAAGAAAATTGGTATAGAAATGAGAGTGTAAGGCCTTACAGTCTCAGTTTAAAAAGAAAATGGGTATAGAAATGAGAGTGTAAGGCCTTACAGTCTCAAAATAAAAAGAAAATTGGTATAGAAATGAGAGTGTAAGGCCTTACAGTCTCAAAATAAAAAAGAAAATGGGTATAGAAATGAGAGTGTAAGGCCTTACAGTCTCAGTTTAAAAAGAAATTGGGTATAGAAATGAGAGTGTAAGGCCTTACAGTCTCAAAATAAAAAGAAAATGGGTATAGAAATGAGAGTGTAAGGCCTTACAGTCTCAAAATAAAAAGAAAATTGGTATAGAAATGAGAGTGTAAGGCCTTACAGTCTCAAAATAAAAAGAAAATTGGTATAGAAATGAGAGTGTAAGGCCTTACAGTCTCAGTTTAAAAAGAAATTGGGTATAGAAATGAGAGTGTAAGGCCTTACAGTCTCAAAATAAAAAGAAAATTGGTATAGAAATGAGAGTGTAAGGCCTTACAGTCTCAAAATAAAAAGAAAATTGGTATAGAAATGAGAGTGTAAGGCCTTACAGTCTCAAAATAAAAAGAAAATGGTTATAGAAATGAGAGTGTAAGGCCTTACAGTCTCAAAATAAAAAGAAAATGGGTATAGAAATGAGAGTGTAAGGCCTTACAGTCTCAGTTTAAAAAGAAAATGGGTATAGAAATGAGAGTGTAAGGCCTTACAGTCTCAAAATAAAAAGAAAATGGGTATAGAAATGAGAGTGTAAGGCCTTACAGTCTCAAAATAAAAAGAAAATGGTTATAGAAATGAGAGTGTAAGGCCTTACAGTCTCAAAATAAAAAGAAAATGGGTATAGAAATGAGAGTGTAAGGCCTTACAGTCTCAGTTTAAAAAGAAATTGGGTATAGAAATGAGAGTGTAAGGCCTTACAGTCTCAAAATAAAAAGAAAATGGTTATAGAAATGAGAGTGTAAGGCCTTACAGTCTCAAAATAAAAAGAAAATGGGTATAGAAATGAGAGTGTAAGGCCTTACAGTCTCAGTTTAAAAAGAAATTGGGTATAGAAATGAGAGTGTAAGGCCTTACAGTCTCAGTTTAAAAAGAAAATGGGTATAGAAATGAGAGTGTAAGGCCTTACAGTCTCAAAATAAAAAGAAATTGGGTATAGAAATGAGAGTGTAAGGCCTTACAGTCTCAAAATAAAAAGAAAATGGGTATAGAAATGAGAGTGTAAGGCCTTACAGTCTCAGTTTAAAAAGAAATTGGGTATAGAAATGAGAGTGTAAGGCCTTACAGTCTCAAAATAAAAAGAAAATGGGTATAGAAATGAGAGTGTAAGGCCTTACAGTCTCAGTTTAAAAAGAAATTGGGTATAGAAATGAGAGTGTAAGGCCTTACAGTCTCAGTTTAAAAAGAAATTGGGTATAGAAATGAGAGTGTAAGGCCTTACAGTCTCAAAATAAAAAGAAAATGGGTATAGAAATGAGAGTGTAAGGCCTTACAGTCTCAGTTTAAAAAGAAAATGGGTATAGAAATGAGAGTGTAAGGCCTTACAGTCTCAGTTTAAAAAGAAAATGGGTATAGAAATGAGAGTGTAAGGCCTTACAGTCTCAAAATAAAAAGAAAATGGGTATAGAAATGAGAGTGTAAGGCCTTACAGTCTCAAAATAAAAAGAAAATGGTTATAGAAATGAGAGTGTAAGGCCTTACAGTCTCAAAATAAAAAGAAAATGGGTATAGAAATGAGAGTGTAAGGCCTTACAGTCTCAGTTTAAAAAGAAATTGGGTATAGAAATGAGAGTGTAAGGCCTTACAGTCTCAAAATAAAAAGAAAATGGTTATAGAAATGAGAGTGTAAGGCCTTACAGTCTCAAAATAAAAAGAAAATGGGTATAGAAATGAGAGTGTAAGGCCTTACAGTCTCAGTTTAAAAAGAAATTGGGTATAGAAATGAGAGTGTAAGGCCTTACAGTCTCAAAATAAAAAGAAAATGGGTATAGAAATGAGAGTGTAAGGCCTTACAGTCTCAGTTTAAAAAGAAATTGGGTATAGAAATGAGAGTGTAAGGCCTTACAGTCTCAGTTTAAAAAGAAAATGGGTATAGAAATGAGAGTGTAAGGCCTTACAGTCTCAAAATAAAAAGAAAATGGTTATAGAAATGAGAGTGTAAGGCCTTACAGTCTCAAAATAAAAGAAAATGGGTATAGAAATGAGAGTGTAAGGCCTTACAGTCTCAGTTTAAAAAGAAATTGGGTATAGAAATGAGAGTGTAAGGCCTTACAGTCTCAAAATAAAAAGAAAATGGGTATTGAAATGAGAGTGTAAGGCCTTACAGTCTCAAAATAAAAAGAAAATTGGTATAGAAATGAGAGTGTAAGGCCTTACAGTCTCAAAATAAAAAGAAAATGGGTATAGAAATGAGAGTGTAAGGCCTTACAGTCTCAGTTTAAAAAGAAATTGGGTATAGAAATGAGAGTGTAAGGCCTTACAGTCTCAAAATAAAAAGAAAATTGGTATAGAAATGAGAGTGTAAGGCCTCACAGTCTCAAAATAAAAAGAAAATGGGTATAGAAATGAGAGTGTAAGGCCTTACAGTCTCAAAATAAAAAGAAAATTGGTATAGAAATGAGAGTGTAAGGCCTTACAGTCTCAAAATAAAAAGAAAAAGGGTATAGAAATGAGAGTGTAAGGCCTTACAGTCTCAGTTTAAAAAGAAAATGGGTATAGAAATGAGAGTGTAAGGCCTTACAGTCTCAAAATAAAAAGAAAATTGGTATAGAAATGAGAGTGTAAGGCCTTACAGTCTCAAAATAAAAAGAAAATGGGTATAGAAATGAGAGTGTAAGGCCTTACAGTCTCAGTTTAAAAAGAAAATTGGTATAGAAATGAGAGTGTAAGGCCTTACAGTCTCAGTTTAAAAAGAAAATGGGTATAGAAATGAGAGTGTAAGGCCTTACAGTCTCAAAATAAAAAGAAAATTGGTATAGAAATGAGAGTGTAAGGCCTTACAGTCTCAAAATAAAAAGAAAATGGGTATAGAAATGAGAGTGTAAGGCCTTACAGTCTCAGTTTAAAAAGAAATTGGGTATAGAAATGAGAGTGTAAGGCCTTACAGTCTCAAAATAAAAAGAAAATTGGTATAGAAATGAGAGTGTAAGGCCTTACAGTCTCAAAATAAAAAGAAAATTGGTATAGAAATGAGAGTGTAAGGCCTTACAGTCTCAGTTTAAAAAGAAATTGGGTATAGAAATGAGAGTGTAAGGCCTTACAGTCTCAAAATAAAAAGAAAATTGGTATAGAAATGAGAGTGTAAGGCCTTACAGTCTCAAAATAAAAAGAAAATTGGTATAGAAATGAGAGTGTAAGGCCTTACAGTCTCAGTTTAAAAAGAAAATGGGTATAGAAATGAGAGTGTAAGGCCTTACAGTCTCAGTTTAAAAAGAAAATGGGTATAGAAATGAGAGTGTAAGGCCTTACAGTCTCAAAATAAAAAGAAAATGGTTATAGAAATGAGAGTGTAAGGCCTTACAGTCTCAAAATAAAAAGAAAATGGGTATAGAAATGAGAGTGTAAGGCCTTACAGTCTCAAAATAAAAAGAAAATGGGTATAGAAATGAGAGTGTAAGGCCTTACAGTCTCAAAATAAAAAGAAAATTGGTATAGAAATGAGAGTGTAAGGCCTTACAGTCTCAAAATAAAAAGAAAATGGGTATAGAAATGAGAGTGTAAGGCCTTACAGTCTCAGTTTAAAAAGAAATTGGGTATAGAAATGAGAGTGTAAGGCCTTACAGTCTCAAAATAAAAAGAAAATTGGTATAGAAATGAGAGTGTAAGGCCTCACAGTCTCAAAATAAAAAGAAAATGGGTATAGAAATGAGAGTGTAAGGCCTTACAGTCTCAAAATAAAAAGAAAATTGGTATAGAAATGAGAGTGTAAGGCCTTACAGTCTCAAAATAAAAAGAAAAAGGGTATAGAAATGAGAGTGTAAGGCCTTACAGTCTCAGTTTAAAAAGAAAATTGGTATAGAAATGAGAGTGTAAGGCCTTACAGTCTCAGTTTAAAAAGAAAATGGGTATAGAAATGAGAGTGTAAGGCCTTACAGTCTCAAAATAAAAAGAAAATTGGTATAGAAATGAGAGTGTAAGGCCTTACAGTCTCAAAATAAAAAGAAAATGGGTATAGAAATGAGAGTGTAAGGCCTTACAGTCTCAAAATAAAAAGAAAATGGGTATAGAAATGAGAGTGTAAGGCCTTACAGTCTCAGTTTAAAAAGAAAATGGGTATAGAAATGAGAGTGTAAGGCCTTACAGTCTCAGTTTAAAAAGAAAATGGGTATAGAAATGAGAGTGTAAGGCCTTACAGTCTTAAAATAAAAAGAAAATGGTTATAGAAATGAGAGTGTAAGGCCTTACAGTCTCAAAATAAAAAGAAAATGGGTATAGAAATGAGAGTGTAAGGCCTTACAGTCTCAGTTTAAAAAGAAATTGGGTATAGAAATGAGAGTGTAAGGCCTTACAGTCTCAAAATAAAAGAAAATGGGTATAGAAATGAGAGTGTAAGGCCTTACAGTCTCAGTTTAAAAAGAAATTGGGTATAGAAATGAGAGTGTAAGGCCTTACAGTCTCAGTTTAAAAAGAAATTGGGTATAGAAATGAGAGTGTAAGGCCTTACAGTCTCAAAATAAAAAGAAAATGGGTATAGAAATGAGAGTGTAAGGCCTTACAGTCTCAGTTTAAAAAGAAAATGGGTATAGAAATGAGAGTGTAAGGCCTTACAGTCTCAGTTTAAAAAGAAAATGGGTATAGAAATGAGAGTGTAAGGCCTTACTGTCTCAATATAAAAAAAGTAAATTGGTATAGAAATGAGAGTGTAAGGCCTTACAGTCTCAAAATAAAAAGAAAATGGTTATAGAAATGAGAGTGTAAGGCCTTACAGTCTCAAAATAAAAAGAAAATGGGTATAGAAATGAGAGTGTAAGGCCTTACAGTCTCAGTTTAAAAAGAAATTGGGTATAGAAATGAGAGTGTAAGGCCTTACAGTCTCAAAATAAAAAAGAAAATGGTTATAGAAATGAGAGTGTAAGGCCTTACAGTCTCAAAATAAAAAAGAAAATGGGTATAGAAATGAGAGTGTAAGGCCTTACAGTCTCAGTTTAAAAAGAAATTGGGTATAGAAATGAGAGTGTAAGGCCTTACAGTCTCAAAATAAAAAGAAAATGGGTATAGAAATGAGAGTGTAAGGCCTTACAGTCTCAGTTTAAAAAGAAATTGGGTATAGAAATGAGAGTATAAGGCCTTACAGTCTCAAAATAAAAAGAAAATGGGTATAGAAATGAGAGTGTAAGGCCTTACAGTCTCAAAATAAAAAGAAAATTGGTATAGAAATGAGAGTGTAAGGCCTTACAGTCTCAGTTTAAAAAGAAAATGGGTATAGAAATGAGAGTGTAAGGCCTTACAGTCTCAAAATAAAAAGAAAATTGGTATAGAAATGAGAGTGTAAGGCCTTACAGTCTCAAAATAAAAAGAAAATGGGTATAGAAATGAGAGTGTAAGGCCTTACAGTCTCAGTTTAAAAAGAAATTGGGTATAGAAATGAGAGTGTAAGGCCTTACAGTCTCAAAATAAAAAAGAAAATGGGTATAGAAATGAGAGTGTAAGGCCTTACAGTCTCAAAATAAAAAGAAAATTGGTATATAAATGAGAGTGTAAGGCCTTACAGTCTCAAAATAAAAAGAAAATTGGTATAGAAATGAGAGTGTAAGGCCTTACAGTCTCAGTTTAAAAAGAAATTGGGTATAGAAATGAGAGTGTAAGGCCTTACAGTCTCAAAATAAAAAGAAAATGGGTATAGAAATGAGAGTGTAAGGCCTTACAGTCTCAGTTTAAAAAGAAAATGGGTATAGAAATGAGAGTGTAAGGCCTTACAGTCTCAGTTTAAAAAGAAAATGGGTATAGAAATGAGAGTGTAAGGCCTTACAGTCTCAAAATAAAAAAGAAAATGGTTATATAAATGAGAGTGTAAGGCCTTACAGTCTCAAAATAAAAAGAAAATGGGTATAGAAATGAGAGTGTAAGGCCTTACAGTCTCAGTTTAAAAAGAAATTGGGTATAGAAATGAGAGTGTAAGGCCTTACAGTCTCAAAATATAAAGAAAAATGGGTATAGAAATGAGAGTGTAAGGCCTTACAGTCTCAAAATAAAAAGAAAATTGGTATAGAAATGAGAGTGTAAGGCCTTACAGTCTCAAAATAAAAAGAAAATGGGTATAGAAATGAGAGTGTAAGGCCTTACAGTCTCAGTTTAAAAAGAAATTGGGTATAGAAATGAGAGTGTAAGGCCTTACAGTCTCAAAATAAAAAGAAAATTGGTATAGAAATGAGAGTGTAAGGCCTTACAGTCTCAAAATAAAAAGAAAATGGGTATAGAAATGAGAGTGTAAGGCCTTACAGTCTCAGTTTAAAAGAAATTGGGTATAGAAATGAGAGTGTAAGGCCTTACAGTCTCAAAATAAGAAAATTAGTATAGAAATGAGAGTGTAAGGCCTTACAGTCTCAAAATAAAAAGAAAATGGGTATAGAAATGAGAGTGTAAGGCCTTACAGTCTCAAAATAAAAAGAAAATTGGTATAGAAATGAGAGTGTAAGGCCTTACAGTCTCAAAATAAAAAGAAAATGGGTATAGAAATGAGAGTGTAAGGCCTTACAGTCTCAGTTTAAAAAGAAATTGGGTATAGAAATGAGAGTGTAAGGCCTTACAGTCTCAAAATAAAAAGAAAATTGGTATAGAAATGAGAGTGTAAGGCCTCACAGTCTCAAAATAAAAAGAAAATGGGTATAGAAATGAGAGTGTAAGGCCTTACAGTCTCAAAATAAAAAGAAAATTGGTATAGAAATGAGAGTGTAAGGCCTCACAGTCTCAAAATAAAAAGAAAATGGGTATAGAAATGAGAGTGTAAGGCCTTACAGTCTCAAAATAAAAAGAAAATTGGTATAGAAATGAGAGTGTAAGGCCTTACAGTCTCAAAATAAAAAGAAAATTGGTATAGAAATGAGAGTGTAAGGCCTTACAGTCTCAAAATAAAAAGAAAATGGGTATAGAAATGAGAGTGTAAGGCCTTACAGTCTCAAAATAAAAAGAAAATTGGTATAGAAATGAGAGTGTAAGGCCTCACAGTCTCAAAATAAAAAGAAAATGGGTATAGAAATGAGAGTGTAAGGCCTTACAGTCTCAAAATAAAAAGAAAATTGGTATAGAAATGAGAGTGTAAGGCCTTACAGTCTCAAAATAAAAAGAAAATGGGTATAGAAATAAGAGTGTAAGGCCTTACAGTCTCAAAATAAAAAGAAAATTGGTATAGAAATGAGAGTGTAAGGCCTTACAGTCTCAAAATAAAAAGAAAATGGGTATAGAAATAAGAGTGTAAGGCCTTACAGTCTCAAAATAAAAAGAAAATTAGTATAGAAATGAGAGTGTAAGGTCTAATTTTTAGTTTTTTCCCAATCCCAGGGCATGATAAGTATGCAGACAAAAAATGAGTAACTCTGTACTGTGTTTCTCTGCCCTTTGACTTTCTTTCACACTTAAACTGAAAAATATCACGTGTCATATCGTTAATCAAGTATTTTGACCGAATCCTTTCATCTCTTAAGCTTTTAATCTGATTCACTTCCATTTGGCTGAACACTACATATAAAAGCGGAGATGGTACCTTTAGAACAAATGGAAATGCCCTGTGTCTATGATTTATCATTCATCGATGTTTTGTCCATCCTACTAAATTTGCTACTAATCGTCGTGTATTTGAAAACACCACGCGGGAATAATTATAGATTTTTTATTCTCACAAGAGCTATACTTGACATAGTTGGAGCTTTTCTAATTTTTGCATTAAAACCGGTTTGAGCATCTTAAAAATGCAATTGATGGTTTCAGCTAATTTTCACAAGAGGAGGCTATACCTTTGTATTTTGCAGTGGAATTTTTGCTTTCAACGAAACTTCTCCTATTTTGTTGCTTGTCTTGGTTTCTTCTTTTGCAGCTATGGTTTTCAATCTGATGAACAGCTTTGTATACAGATACTGTTGCTTGAAAACGTAAGTGTTTGAAAAACACTAGCATTATAATTTAACAAAATTTAAAAAAGGGTACCGTTGGCACAAATGCTTTTAAACGATATTTAAGCAAAACTGTGCCATTGGTACAGACTTTAAAAAAATTAAATAAATAGTTGTGCGATTGGCGCAGAATTTGAAGAAGAAAAACAGATAAAAATTATACAAATTTTTTTTTAAGTTTTTCCAAATCTTGAAAAAACTTTTTTTTCAAATTTATCTCAATTTCAAAGCTATCATTAAAATTCTATTTTTTTAGTTTTGATTTTGTGCCCTTGGTACAGCAGTCAAAATATTTTTTAAAAATGTATGTGCCAATGACACATCTAATAATTTTTTTTTCTTCAATTATGTGAAAATGACACAGCTTTAAAAATACATTATATTTTATTCTTTTTCTGCCATTGGCACAACTTTGAGAAATTTCAAATCCGTAACAATGACACAGCTAATAAAATATATTCAAACAATCTTTTGAAAAAAATGTTGTTTTTTTAAAGCTATTAACATAATTTTTTAAAATTCTGTGGCACACCTTTTAAATCTTGTTTAATAACAATTTTGTATCGATATCCCAGCTATGAAAAAATCTCCTTTTTTGTGCTTTTTTAAATATTTCCATTTATGTGCACACAGAAATTTAAAGAGCTGCGCTATTTTTTTATTTTTCAAATTTACTCATTCTTTTCTTTTAGAAACCTTATCGCAAACTTGTTCCGCAAACCGTTCTTTGCGATAATTGTCATGTTTATTGAACTTCTTTTCATTATGCAGTTATCCGTTTGTTGTTACATATTTAACGGACCCGGAAACAAATCAAAGTTGGTGGACCGCATTGGGTTTCAGATGACTCAGTCTCACATACAAGCTTATTTTGTTATAGACGGGGTAAGTAGTATTCAAAATTAAAAAAATCGCTTTCAGGCCTTTTCCGACTCTTCCTCCACTTTTTCTAAAATTTTCTACTCAGAATTTGTTATGTGTGCTTTTGTGGTCTTTATAATTGTGGTCTTTTGCACATCTTCAATTTTAAATTTCCTGAAAAATACAAACTTGAGCGACAGAACGAAGAAAATGCATCGATTGCTTATAAACAATCTTTTATTGCAGGTTCAGTAAGATGCCGACCAATAAAAAAAGTTTTTTCAGTTTTCTATGGCTGTTGCTCTTTTTGGAATTCCACTTTTGCTCACCATTATTTTCGATGCAATTGGAGTCACAATCAATTTGTACGTATCAATAATTTTGACCACAATTATGTCTCTCACGCCCTTTTTTGGTCCTACTTTGGTTTTTATTTGTATTCCACAATACAGAAGAACCCTTGTTTATTTATGTAAACAGCCGAGATCAATATTATTTTTACATGTTACAAGAAGTGTTCCACCAAGGCGGAAGTGAAAATGTAGCTTATATTGTTGTTAACAATTGGTTTTAAATAATAAACAACAAAAAATTAATTCCAACGACCGAATAAAACTATTTGTGACTTTTTGGATGTTATAAAACTTTGGAATAAATCGTTTTGATCAATTGAATCGTTTTAATCAACTCGCAATTTTTTAATTTAATAGAATTTAGTTTTTTTTAAATTTGTTTTTTTAAAATTTTTGTTGGATTTTCACTCGAGAAGTAAATTAAAAATATTTAAAAAAATATTTTTTTATTTTAAGTTAGATGTGCAGGTTGGCCCTATTTTGGTTTTTATTTGTATTCCACAGGCCATTTTTGTAGTCGTGGTTGGCGGGCAGCGACTATATTTAAGTATAAAATTTTTAAAATGGTGTGCCTCCGTAAAATGAGAAATAATAGAAACCTCAAAAAACAAATTAATAAAATCTCAAATTTTTTAAAAATAAAAATAGAAATCCTAATTTTTCAAGATTTCAAAAACAAAAAAGTTTGTTTTAAGAAAACTTTAAAATAACTGGAAAAAAATATTGAATTTAAATGTGAAACGCTTCTCGTTTAGCTAAAAAAATATTTTTCTGGTGAAAACAATTCAGTAAAAGTTTAGTGTATTTTTAAATTTGAATTTGTTTAACAAACAATGGGTTCAAAATTTTAATCACTAAATACTAAATAACACGTTTGTCACTCGTAAAGTCATAAATAGTCATTGAGAGCTCCGCTCTTATTTTCTTCGTCTCATGGAGTAATTTCACACTGCCCCTCCAATGACAGTCCCTTGAAATTAACGTTAAAATAACATATTTTTAAAATCAATAAACCTAGCATACAACCAGCAAAATAATGATACCATTGCGAACAAAACATAAGGAAGCTTTCCAATAACCTGAACACATAAAATACATTTTTCAAAATTTTGTAAACCAACAGCAAAAATAATATCGACGTCATAGTCTTCAAATACTGATTCACACTTTGTGTTAAAAGGAGAAGGGTTACCAAGGGAAAAGCAGAAATCCTGAAAAAGTTAAGCATTTCTAAAATTCAAAAGAAAAGGAGCTACCATCTGAAGAAGTTCGCCAGAAATGTACCACCGTATTCGATTGACAGACAAAAGAAAATACTGAAAAGGACTTAATTTTCTAATTGTTTTTTTAATGAAAAACCTTATTAGATTTTCATTTTTTATTATTTATTATTTTGAAAGTTTGAAATAAGGTTTTAAATTAATTTCATTTAACAAAAAATTTGAAAGTTGAAAAACAGTTGTAATAAAAATTTGAAAGTAAAACAAATTTTGAATTTCAAAAACATTTTCTTAGAAATTTGATTATTGTTTTTCAAAAAAAAACATTAAATTAAAATTTGTACTATTTGTCAATAATAAAAAGAAGGTTAGGTGTTTTTCTTTCTTCAGGAAAATAGTTTTTATTTTTTTTAAATGCGCAAAAATATATATGAAAAATTGAATTTTTTGCCGTTTTAAAAATATGTTTTAAAAAGAATTATGCTTAAATATTATACAAATCAAAAAATTTTCAAAAATTAACTTTTAAAAAAATGGAAAAAAATTGAATTATTAGAAAAGTAGTATTTTTTTCAAATGAAATTTTAAAAAAATTTAATTTTCAATTATGTTTGATTTTAAAAGTTTTCACGTGCTCATACACATCTAGTCTTTTTGAACTAATTTAAAATATTTAATGGTAAAACTTTTTTAAAAGCACAAAAAATATGGCTTACCAAACCAAAAATAACAACTCCTCCTTTGTCGAAATCTCTCGTTAGCCAAATCAAAAAATAGTAAGGGACCGATATTGCAAAAAGTAAAATTGTACTCCAATAATGGAAATTAGGAAAAGATAGCTAAAAAAAATTTCGTATCTTTTAACCAAAAACTCCAATACCCCCAGAATATCAGGATAAAGAAGGTGAAATTCTTGTGTAAATTGATTAGCAAACATTCCATTTTGAGAAGGATTGTTGTTTTCAAAACTGCCATCACGCACTCCTTTCATTCCATCTTTGTGCTAAACTAACTTTTTAAATTTTAAAAGTTTAAAAAAAATTAAAACAGCTTTTTTTATCGACAAACCATGACGAAGGGAAGGTACAATGCCCCAGCTTCTGGACCGCGGTCTAGTAAAAGACCTTTCACAAAAACAGCTAAGTTAGAAAAATGGTATATTGTGAAGCATATAAAAATTACTAAAACTAGATCGTTGAAGATTAGCGAAAAGCGTTCTCTTGAAATGTTGGACTGTTTGAATTTTCGACTGAAAACGTTTAAAAATGTTTAAAAAACTGAAAACTAACCTTAATTTCAGTAAAATCTTTTCAAGGTATAAACATGGAAGTATCAAAAGAGCGGAGTTCCTCATAGCAACACAAACTTTTAAGCACCAAAAATTAAGTTCGTTGATAGAAATCAATAATGAAGTCATTGGAGTTGGGTAGAAATTTGCGTGGGACTGTGGGAAAACTTTGTTGTTTCGGAAGGCTCGGTCTTCCTAAATGGAAAAAAAAGTTTTGTCAAAAAATATTTTCAATTGCTTAAAATCACATTTTTTTATCCGGCCAAAAACTTGATTTTTTGTTGGGGTTAGTGCGAGAGGGTCCCGTTTACGGTATCTTGGTCACTTTCGGTAAAAAATCATTAAAAAAAATACTTTTTCAAATAGTAAAGTTGATTTTTAATTGTCAAATTACTAATGGATATGGACAGAAAATTTCCATCTTTTTTCAAATTAGCGGAAAAAATCAACATATTCTGACTTTTTTCATTTTTTTAAATTTAAATTTTTTGTTATTATCATTTGTTACCAGTTTTAAAAAATGACCTGGCTTTCCATACACACGTTTATATTTTTTCACTTATTTTCATGACAAATATGCAAAACTTTTTTCTGCAATTAGAGGAACTGCCCCTGCTCTTATTTGTTTACACACAATTTTGTAACAAAAATATTGCTAACAAAGTGTTTTATAGTATCAATTTGTATCGGTCGTTCGTAAAAAAATTTGAGGAGAATTATTTTCGGTGGGTTTTGCAGTTTAATTTGAAAAAAAGGGAAAATTGATATAACATTTATATTTTATTGTTGTGATGCATTTTCGCATGGGTTTGTATAAAGTTTAACCAAAAAAATAAACCGGACGCGCGCGCAATAACCCGAGAATTTTTTTTTTACATTTTTTAAAACTGAGCGCTTTCGAAATATCAAATTTTTCTTCAAAATTAAAAAAAAAATGTTACCTCGTAGATTACACAGCTTTCAATAGCTGCTAAATTAACCACAACTAAAACGACAGCAATAGTACTTCCCGAACTAAGCAAGATAAAATGGCAATTACCAGATAGCAAAGTAGCAATTGCTCGAATTGAAAGCGCCGTTCCGCAAAACACAAAGGCAAAGGTAAAATATTTTGATAACAAATACAATAATTCATTGGAAATAAACCTGACAGGTTTTCCAGTAAATAAGAAATTGTCTAAAAAAATTTGTTAATTTTCTTAAAAAAAAATATTCACCACAATTTTGTGGGGATTTATTAAATTGTAAAAGTTGTAAACAAGGATTACCAAAATTTGATTTTTCATCAGTCCACGTGTCAGTCACAGAACCAAAAAATTGTAGAATTCGTCTGAATCCAAAATTTCTATTTTTTTAGAAATTCATTTTTACTCTGGAGTTAACGAAGGAAATTCAATTTTTGTTAAATAATTGTTTCCTTCTATAGTTATTTGTTGTGCTGAAATTTTATAGTTACTTGAAAGTACAAAAACTTACTTGCTTTGTTTGGAAAATGTGACAGGTAGATAACCTTGAGTTTCGGAAAAATATCAAGTTTTGATAATAATGTTCCGTAAAATGAAATTGTTCCTATTATAACTTCCACATTTTCGAAATTGGAAATGTGCCGGGAGTCGGGAGTTAATAAACCTGAATAAATTTTAAAAAAGACATTTTTGTCTTTTTTCTTTTTTGGAAACTCGAAAAAGATAACACATATGAAAATGTTCCAAAAAGACAAAAACAATTCTTCCCTGGAATCCTTTCAAAGTTTTTTTTAATTTTTTTAATTTGTTAGATTTGTAGACCTTAATGTAATGATTAAAGGGTTTAAATAGAAATTTATATAAATCTAAAAAAATTTAAAAAAATTGAAAATTGATCATTTCCTGGTAGGAATTTTTTATCATGTATTTTATTTATTCTTTTTAGAAAAAGAACAACCTTTGTATATTTTTTTCAATTCTTATTTTCCCGGAAAGATTAAGGATAGAAATGCATTAAAATAATCAAATAAAAAATGTCACCCTTCTGGGATAAGGGTGACATTTTTATTTATTTAATTATTTTTGTTGGAAAATCTAATTGCATTCTTAATCTAGTTGTGTCCTTAACCCAAAGTAAAAATAGAAATTCAATTTTCTTGTGCAGACGCAAAAAAAGGAAATTTGATTCTGACACGAAACTTAACATGTTTAAAAAAAGTAATTTCATTTTTTGTCAAATGTGTTCCCTTGAAATATTCAAAAGAGATGATCATCCTGCCTTGGAAGGATCAAATTAAAAAAAATTGTTTAAACAAATTCACTCTCCCCTCAAAAAAGTTTTTTGAAGTTGAATAAAAACCAAAAAAAAAACAATCGAAAAAATATCTGTTTACCTGAAAATTGAATTTCCCCAAAAACAATTCTACAATTTTCCGGCAATTCATCATAACTTCTTCTAATTTTGGGGTTCCAGTAATTACATTTATTCCCTAAAACGTGAATTAAAGCATTTTGGATTTTGTTCTATATATTACCTCTTTCACATGGTTTATAGATTTCGCCATTAAATTGATGATGAGTAGCAAAAAAATAAGTTTCCTAAAGTTTTTAATATTTAAAAAAAATAATTTTCAGACCTCATTTGTGAAGCACCTTTCACCATCCGCTCCGTAAAAATAATCAAATTTCGGGGGTTTCTTATATCGCAAAATTATTTCTCCTGGTCCTTGCACAGTTTTTAGGGAATTTAACCCAAACTCTTTCAAGGAAGTATTTATAATTTCGATGGTGTTACTTAGCCCTGCTTTTTTAGCTAAAAGTTTCATTTTTCGGTTTTTTTTTGCGAAAAAAAATGTCAAACTTACCATTGTTAAAATCACAAAAGATTTCATTTAAATTTGAAAGAAAAAACAAATTTTCAAGTGAATAGGTTTCTTTGATCAGAAGGCACCCCTCGATTCTGAATAAATCAGAAAAAATGAAATAGATTTCAGACAATTGAACTTTTGTTATGTTTATATTTTGAATAATAAAGTGACCTTTAACAACATTACAAGGTTTTGATACATTAATAGTGTTTATCCATTCCACGATTGGTAAGTTTACATTACAAACTAAAAATTGCAAATTAAAATTCCTTATTAAAAATAAAAATACCTTGAAAAGTTTCTGAGAGCAGAGGGAGCAAAAGGGCGACACAAATTCTCATCAGTATTTTGCAAAATGGTATCAGCAGATTTATCACAAATAAGTTTCCGCTAGACTGAACTAACTTAATTTAAGCGGGAACTTTTTTGTCAGGATGTAGGAGTACAAATCACATTTTCGAATGAGACTTTATGACTTATTTTTTTGTAAGCATTGAACTTTTTTTAAATTCCACACTTTTTGTTTAAAATTTGCGTTATTTTTTTTTGAAATTATGTTTTGATTCACAAGATTTATTTTTGCTCGTTTGAACTTTTGTTTAAATATTTATTTTTATGCACTTAAATTTCCTGATTGGCATAAAACTTTTAAAAGTTTTTTTCTTTCTTTTATGCTACATAATTTTGATGAAAGTTTTTTACAACCGTTAATTAGTAGCTTTTTGCTTGCATGAAATTAATTAGATTTGTAAAATCATATAGAAAAATGCGATGTTCGCATGTAAAAAAAAACCATAAACTTTCACAATTTCTTTATTCTTTCTACATTTCTACTGTCCAGTGGTAGAGTATTGAACAGTTCCCCTTCCACGAGAAAGGAAGATCGTGTTTATATTTCCAGCCAGGCGCCTAGGAGAGAGAGGGGTAGCCTGAGGGTGGGAAACTAATGGTCCTCCATTGACGACAGTGTAGGAACCATTCAGATCATCCTAAAAATACATTTTAACCTGTATTTTAATTATTAAGATTACCAGGTTCCTAAGAGCCACGACATTAATGGGGGTTGCACCATTCTTGTCTCCAATGATGGTCAATGCTCCTTCCATGAAATCATCTCCGGAGACCAGGTGAGTCTGGGTCTTTGCCTCGTCGTTTACAGGGGCGTAGACAACATAGTGACGGTTGATCCTAGCCAAGTCTGAAATTAAATAATTTCATTTAAATTGAAGTGACCCTTACTAGATTCGTCGGTGAGGAGAATGGCTCCCCTGAGGGTGATCTTCTTGGCGAGGTAGAGAGTGACCCTGTTGGAGTTGAAGCCAGTAACCGAATTCAAACTGAAATCTTCTTATTTTTCTTTGTAAAATAAAGTATTTTAAGAAAAATTGCTGAAAATAGGTTGATTTCTCACGTTCCAACGAGTTCTCCATCGTCGTAGACAAAGATGTTGTTGTATTGGGTGCTGTCTTCAGCGTTTTTGGAAGTATCGGCGTGCTTCAGATCAACCTATAACAGATTTTGCTGCTTAAGTCAAAAAGAAAAGTTTATTTGTTGCAGAACTGTCTAGACAAATATTTTAGCCATGTTTGAACATCATTTCGTAAAGGGACCATCAGCCTCTTTTTCAAAAACACGGCTCATCCTATGCTAATCAGCCCATTTGTGAAAAACCGTTGCTTAGAGCGGTGTTGGAAAAAAATAATCTAATTGAAATAGGCGAATTAACATATGGGCCAATCTCAGTTTAAAAAGGAGGCTGATGGTCCCTTTAAAAAAAAGTTTAAAATACATTTTAATGTTTATTTTTTCAGTTACGATATTTTGTCTTTCGCACTAAAATAAGGATTTTTCTACTTTAAATTTTTAAATCAGTTTTCAGTTTAAAAATTTCATAAAACATAGTAAAATTTATAGTTTAAAAACAATGTTTTAGCATTCAACAAAGTTTCATAGGTTTTTTTCATCCTTTGACCTGAAGCTCATCTTTCAGTTAGATAATTGGTTTAATTTTAAATTTTTTTTCGATCGGTTTAAAAATTGGCTGCTTTCCAGAATTCAATTTTTCATAACAAAAAAAAACAAACAAAAAATTGTTTTTAAACCGCAAGTTAAGCAAAAAAAAGGATTTTGTATTTTTAGTTTTGTGAAAGGTTTTAAAGGCTCGGCACAAAAAACTTATACTTCTTATCAAACTAACTTTTTAGTTTTAATTTTAAAAGCTTTAAACATAATTCTAAATCAATTCGTGAATCAAAAATAATTTCCTAAACTTTAACAATTTCCGTAACGCGGCGCGCGAAAAAAAAGATAACCGCAAAATTTCTTAGAAAATGCATTGTTGCCTAGTTTATTTATTTATTTTGTTTAAAAAAACTAACTAATTAAAAAAAAACTCAAAACAATAAAAAAGCCTATATGCGCCATTCCAGAAAGACCTACATTAGAATTGGCAGAAGTAAGGGTGTACGAAGTTCCCTCAGCCCAATCCTGGAAGTAAATCAAAGAAGAAGGCCCATTGGTACTGGTTGTGATTTGTCCAGCAATGTTGGCATTGGGAGTGGCTGAAACACAATTTTCTATCATTTTTTAACTTTTCTTACCCTCCTTTACAGTAACCTTGATGGACACCTGGATGTTGGTAGCCTGTTGAGCAGAAAAGTCAACACTCAGAGATCCAGGCCAAGCAACATTGGAGGAGAAGGTGTTTTCCTTGCTCATTTTTCTAAAAAAATTAGTTGTTAAAAAAAGTAATAAAATTAACCTGATGTTGTTTCCAAAGTTATCGGTCATGTAGATCTGGTCGTAGTAGCCTACGTTGATGGCGTTGACCTCGACGATGGCAAAGAAGCCGGCGGGGATGTTGATCTAAAAATTTGAATTTAGGCACTTAACCTTAAAATTAAGGTGTTTACCTTAAAATCGCAGTTGGAATTGGCAGAGAGGGCGCTGAGGGGAAGGGACCATTGGTTAGTCACTGTGACGGTCTGGCCGACGCAGGGGGCAACTGAAAGAAAAGATTTAGAAAATTAGATTCTCTCTAAAACACTCTTAAAAACTGTTTTAAAAGGCTTTTTCTTTTAAAACTCACCAGCTGGGGCAGCCGAAGCAACACCAAGAACAAGAAGGAAGCCGAGGATGGAAATCATCGCTAGGAAGTGGAAATGAAGCGCCACTTCCTTCTTTTATACCGCTGGGCCTTATCGCCAAAAACCAAACGATGTCATTCTATTTGATTGGCTACGTGAGCAGTCACAAACCAATTTTGTGCTCAAAAATCTGGTCAGAAAATTGAGGAAGAAAAAAAAACAAGCAAGAGTTTGATCTCTAATTTTACCAAAACAGTTGTGATATTTAATCCCGCTTCCGTCCATTTTAAATTTCAGTAACCCAAGTTTTATGAAATGCGCAATTCTAGAGGCTGGGATTTCTAACAAAAAAATTAATTAGACGACGACCAAACAAATTTTGAACCCGTTATTTGAAAAAAAGCCAAAAAATGTCTATGCACATTGCAAATCTTAATCACGTGAATCCGTGTTTCAAAATGATTTGTGATCGCTTATTTGTTTAGGTGCAGCTGTCCTCTGGTGATTCTTTTAACAGGCTACACTGGCTAGAAACGCCAAATGGTCTATAACACCCACGCGGAATACACCGATAATAACGTTTTTATCAGAAATGATGTTTTACGAACTGATGGTGGAGAAGTTTCCACGAAAGAGAAGATTCGGATAATCTCTGCTCTTTTAGAAACACCCACACATTAACACCACCTACACACATATACACTTGCACACATAAACAGATTCAATATACACACAAACACACGTACCTACACATAAACACACATACATACACAGAGACACATACACACATTTGTACAAGTTTAAACAATGTGGGGTATGCCGGTTAACACAGACACACGCTCGCACGTGCACACGAAAACACACACATTAACACACATTATAATGTCCCCACAGACACATTTTTTTGCAAACTCTCAAACTTCGTGTACAAAAAAATTCATTCACATGATTGCTTTTTTTTCTTGCAGTGAAACGTGCAATTTTTTACGACAAGAATGCGGCAATAAGCGCCCAATGGTCTATAAAACCCACTCAATTCCACCAAAAAAGCCGCTATAAGAAAATGATGTTATAGGAATTGATAACGGAGACGAACAGATTTTACGGAAAATCACGTATTTTATGTTCTCTGCTCCAGCAAATACAATTTTTTCACATATACACATGTTGAACTAAACCAACACACACGTTCACACGTATACACATGCACACATACATGCATACATACACATGTACAAGTTTACACACTGGAATGTCAGACCAATTAACATCTTTACAAACACACAAACACACACACACAAACACACACACACACAAACACACACACACAAACACACACATACACATACATACAGAAAATACCAACACTTTTCAGAGTTCTCACACGTAAACACACACACACTCACTTACACACACGCGCACACGCGCACACAAATACACACAAATACACACACAAACACATATTTTTTGGTTCGTGCCAAATTGTCTTCAACACAACAATGTGGCTATAATCACCAAATGTAATCGCTTTTAACACCCACGCTGGCAATTCCACCAAACGCCGCTATCAGAAATGATGTTATACGAACTGATAATGAAGTTGAGCAGATTCTACGGAAAATCACGTATCTGGTACTTTTTTCTCCGGCAAGCACACTTTTTTCACATGCACACACATGCACATATACACATACACACAAGATCTCACACGATCACACGATTACACACTCACACTCGATTACACGTTTACACGCTCACACCTACTACTTTCTTTTTTTTCTCCATTCCACTTTCCCTGTTTCTTTACCTTTCTCTGTCCATCTCTCTCAATCTGTCTTGCTTACTCTGAACCCTTGCCCAAAAATTTAGTGAAAATAATTTAATCGATTAAATACACTTTACATATAATTTCACCATAAATTCATTTGTAATTCAATGTTCAGTCGTCTTCTTCCTAGGAGTTCTGATATAGCTCGTCCAACCACCTGAGATAAAAATTCGATTTATATATAGTTTTAAAAAACTACCGTAACATTTAGCAGATTTCCCACAAAGGGTACATTTCAGCGGTCGTTCTCCTTCCGGAACTTGTTGAAAATGATAACAAGGCTCGAATTTAACAAATCTGAAAAAGAATAATTTTTGATTTTTGGTGTTGAAACTAACTGAAATCCTTCTTTTGGGGGCCCTAGAAGAGCACGACAACCACAGTGTGAACAATCGATGCCTTGGCGATCTTCGCGAAGGCATAACTTGACGTCACTCATTTTTTGGCAGCTGGGGCATTCTATTTCTGAAAAAAACAGTATTTATCAATTTCATTAATTTTTTTAATTTTAAAAGTACTTAAAAATGAAACCTCACCTAGATCTTCGAAGTTCTCCATTGCAGTTTGTAAACAAGGCCGTGAAGGCAAATAGGAGAAAGATGGGCAGTTATCAGCTGGGCTGGCATGTTTGATAAGGTGATTTAGAGAGAGAGTGAGAGAGAGAGAGAGAGTGAGAGAGAGAGAGAGAGAGAGAGAGAGAGAGAGAGAGAGAGAGGGAGAAAGAGAAAGAGAAAGAGAAAGAGAAAGAGAAAGAGAAAGAGAAAGAGAGAGAGAGAGAGAGAGAGAGAGAGAGAGAGAGAAAGAGAGAGAGAAAGAGAGAGAGATCTTTTCTACTGCCAATTTTCATCTTGTAACCAGAAACAAAATAAAAATACTTTATTTTACAAAATCTTAAAATCTCCTCGGTGTTTGTTTCAGAAATTATTAGGCGCTCTATCGCACATTAAAAATTCATAGTCCGCAATTTCGACTTCACCAGAAACGTCACAATTATTCCACTGAAAAATTACATTCACCTAAATAACTCATCCGAATTTACCTTTAATTCGACAATCCATCGGGTAAAACTAAGGCAACCCATCTGACGTTAAAAATTCCTTTTCCTAAACCTGTATAGAAAATATGTAAATTCTGACTTACCTTTTTTTGCTCACCCATCTAACTTCGAACACGGGGTTTTCACTGACCAAAAAAGGCATAGATGTCCTTGGAAATACATTTTTTATCTAACTTTTTAATTTTCTAAATTTACTTTTAAAAATTTATAAACTGCTTTGAAAGGAAAAAAAGGTTAACCTAAAAATAACTCACTTTTCCATGTGCATTGTATATTTTGTTTTTGGTACTATACTTGTTCAAAATCTTGGGACCGATTTATGCGATCTGAAAATATAATTAGTTAAAAGCGTTAAAAATTTTGTAAAAAAATGGAAATGGATTGGTTATCAATGCGGGCGCAAAGAGAATCATAGGGGGAGGATCGATAACTGCACTGAGTAAACAAGGCCGCCGACTGCCCATGCGATTTGGCTGCAAAAAGAATTTTTCTTCTCCGTTTCTCTCTTTTCTTTCTCTCTCTTTTCATTTTAACCCCACTTTACAATCAGTTTAACCAAGTTTTTTGTTAAAGTTTAAAAAGTTTAAAAATCTTTTAAAATCATTTTTAACGTCCACGGAAGTTTTCGCAACATTTATAACTGAAAAATCTATTTTATAAATTGTTTTGTTCTTTTAAGCAAGTTTTCCGTAGACGATAAACACTAAAAAAATATTTGTTTAAAAACATTTCGTAACTCCACGTAAGTTTTCGTGTAAGAAAAAATTTCTTTTTAATATTGTCTTTTTTTCAATTTTAACCTAAAAAATTTTAAAAGGTTGTCTGTTACCCGTTAATATAATTTTTTATAAATTTTTAGAAAATGAAATGTTTAAAAAATCTATAAATAGTTTTTTTTATAAAATTGATCTATTAGCCAAAAAATATTTTAAAAAAATTAAGTCGGCTATAAGCCGATTTTTATAGAACTATAATTTACAAAATTCGCCTGTAAGCCAAAAAAAAAACAAATTAATAAAGTTTCGATAAAATCCGGCAAAAAATGTGTGAACACAATATTATGTTTAAAAAAACATATTTTGTTTTTGAAAAATACGTTTTAAATGAATTGACATTACAATTATTAAGTTAAATGAATTAAATGAATTAATACACATTAAATTTTTTTTTCAAAAAACCAATCTTTACAATTCCAATCCAGTACGCGTCCTTTTTGTCATTTTTTTCTTTCCTTGTCTGCATGACTTTTCAAAAGTGCGCGGCTTCAAAACCGGATTCGTCGTCATTTTTGTCATCTTTTGCGGTCAACTATGGAAACAGGTTGATTTACGAGCATCTGCCCGCCGCCGCATTGAATTTGAATGGGATATCCACAAAATCCACAAATCTCAGTTATTTTTGATCATTTGATTCTTTATTTCGGTAAATTTTCTCTGTTATTCACGTGTGCAGGAATTTGCACGTAGGTCATCCTTAGTTTACACAGGAACGTGTTTTCGCCCAAAGTCTATATTTACGCCCCGTCGCAGAAACAAAAGTCCATTTGGTGCTACCACTGTGTAACACACGGTCTATGTTCTTGGTTCCCTTTATCTTTGTTTTCCTCCCAAATTTCCCTACTATCACACATTTCGTGTTTTCTAGCATGAACGGATTTTAAAGGCAGCAAAGGCTTAGCAATCGTTATCAGACGTATGTGTGCCCTCTTGTCAAGATTTGCTCTCCGTCTGGATCCAAACGTATAGATCGTTTTTTTCATGGAAAACTCTTTTCATAGTCAACATCCATGACGTTTTCGTCTAGATTTTGATCTTATCATAACGGTTTCTGTTATATAAATGGGAAATTTTGCCCGATAAGCCAATCAAGGCGGTTCAAAAACTTGTTTTATCGATAATCCCTCTTCTCTTTTGATTTCCCTGTTTTTTAAAAAATTGCCTCACTATTCTAAGTGAGCCTTGAAACAATTGGAGGTTCATTGTACTCTTTTTTTCTAAAGTCCATTTTACTGAAATATTAACTTTTGCAATTATTTTTTATTTTTATTTTTTTAAAGTTTGTTATTTGCAAAAATAAAAATTTGCAACAATTGCATATTTTAAATTATAAAATTAGTTAATTTTATTGTGAACAAAGTATTAAATTAAATTGTAAAATTAGTTAATTTTATTGTGAACAAAGTATTAAAAATTTTCAAAACCATTTTTTTCAAAATTTTTAGGCTTGATAATATTTTTATGTCATATTTGGATAATATAACATTTTACAAATCAAATAAAAAATCTTGGTCAGAAAACGCCTTGCGGAAGTTTTTTTAAACATTTTTTTTACAAAAAACTCGTTTGTTTAGGATAAAAAATTTCTCTACTAAAATTCTGATAATTATTAACAGATTTCCACTTTACTTTTTTATCTTAAATTTGAACAAAACTTTGAAGAAGAATGAAATGAAGAAAACGCTGTTTAAAACAAATTATTCTCAAAACACAATCAAGTTTTTTATTATTTTAAAATTTCTTAGAATTTATAACCGCGAAACAGAATACCGCAATAATCGCTAAAATGTCCATAAATAATTTTTTTTACATTTTAACTATTTCCATAAGAGGTTCTTCCCATATTTTTCTTCATTTTACTGTTGACAGAAAAGTTTCACTAATTTTTATATTTTCAGAAAAAAATGTCAACTGAAGATGCTTTTCCTTTATCCAGCATTCCAGCTGATTTGAGAAAGTTCGTTATTGAAAAAGTAAGTATTTTAATTCAATAAATATTTTATTGATTTTTATAATTTCTTATTTTAGTTTGAATATAAGGATTTTGCCACCTTCGATCGATGCAGTAGATTCTCTTCCGATATGTGTGGTCTCTTGCCAAGTACAAGACGCTTCCACGTCAAAGTAGCTCATATGCTCTTCTGTGAGGTCAGTCGTCTACAGTAATTTTTAAACACACTTTTTAGACCATCACTCCATTTTGTCATGTTATCAGAGGAAAAAAGGTGCATATTGAAAGTGTTCCACCGAATGTATCGATTACTTGCAGTTGCACGGATATACTTGTAAGTTTCTTTTTTCTCTTTTTTCTTTGATTGAAAAATCAATTTAAAATTTTCAGAAAGCCGCCCGATTGGATATAATCCATCGTCATCAAGTGAAATCAGATTTTCTAACTGTTAATGATTTTGAAGGGAATATGATGGAGCTAGAAGAGATTCTTCAGGTTAGAAAAAATCATCAAAATCAGTAACAAAAAATCAAAAAAATGGTAACTCAAAATGCCAGAAAAGTTTAAATTTTGGTTTAAATTTTATTAAAAAAAGGTTAAAAAACGTTTTTTGTCTAAACATTTGATTTGAATTGTGCTAAGCAAAAAACAAAAATAGATTTGGGTTCACTGAAAATTTGATTTAAAAAAATTTAATGCTGGAATTTTTATTAAAATTTTGTTCTGATAAATTGCTAAAATAGTTTTTTAGTTGAAAATTCAATGTAAATAATTTTTAGCAAAATTTAAAAAAAAGTTTTAGTGGACAATTAGATTTTAGTTTTATTTAGAAAAATTGATAGATGAGTTTGTTAGTTAAAAATTCAATGTAAGTTATTTTTTAGCTATTTTACATGTGAAACTTCAAATTTGAATTCTGTGCTCTAAAATTGCATGCTTTTGCAGTTTTTTTTAAATTTGACTTGATTAACATAATTTCAAAAAAAAATTGTAAAAAACAAAATAGTTTTTTAATATGTTTTAGAAGAATTCTTTGCAATGGAAACATTTTTAGGCTTTACAACCTAAATCTCTGAAACTTCAACCAGCCACCAAGGAAATGCTAAAACTGGATATCGTATCTAATGTAAAACTTTTTATATAGAATTTTAACTGACGTTTTTTAGATCTCTGACTTAGATATCACATCTCAAGAAGACATCAACAATGATGATTTTTGCAATCTCTGGGCTCCTAAACTTTACATGTCCGGAGGTCATTTTACATCAACTGGAATAACTTCATTTCTTCGTGTAAGAATCTAAAAATTTAATTGATATTCGATTTTTTCAGCAATGGAAATTAGGAATTCGGCAAATTAAAGAAGTAGTTCTGGACACCTCCTACTGTAATTTAAAGGAAATTCGAGAGTCTTTGGGAGATGAAGGTTTTATTGATGATCCAATCCATTGTAGGAGGATTTTCATGTGTAGGACAGATGATCACAGTGATTGTATTAGGATCAAAGTACAGAAAAAAGGATTTTGTAATTTGATTTATATCTCTACAAAGAGTCATTGTCCTATGCGTAACAATAAATGATTAGTTTTATAGTCGTAGTGTGAAATAGTTAAGAACAGTGTTTTGAATAAAAACTTTTTTTCAGTTTTGTTTTAATTGAAATTTTCCGCGGATGTAGAAAATGATTTTAAAAAAACATTTTTCACGTTTTGTTTTTCACGGAAATCTTTGAAATCAATCTTTCTAGTTTTCATTTACCAGAAAGAGTACAGTTTGCTGATTCCAAAAACCTATTTACATGCTGAGAAATAATTTAAATTTATTGAGTTTTGGTCTCTAAAAACCTCAGACGGAAAATCACATAAGGGGGGACCCTTATGTGATTTTTTCAAAAAAATATTTTTTGAAATCAATCTTTCTAGTTTTCATTTACCAGAAAGAATACAGTATGCTGATTCCAAAAACCTGTTTACATGCAGAGAAATGTTTTAAGTTGAGGGAGTTTTGGTCTCTAAAAAGGTAAATATGGGCCAACTTGATGGGCTAGAGATTCCAACCAAAATTTTTTTGAGCGCATTTGTCACCCGCTTCAATTACCAGATAGAGTAAGTTTTTCTGAGCTCAAAACACTAATGAAGTTGTGAAAAAAGTTGTTTTTCGAGGTAGATATGGACTTTCCAAGATCCGATTGAAAATCACATAAGGGGGGACCCTTATGTGATGTTTTACCACAAATGTTTTTGTGAGCAATCGTCAGCTTCTCCAATTACCAGATAGAGTAAGTTTTTCTGAGCTCAAAACACTAATGAAGTTGTGAAAAATGTTGTTTTTCGAGGTAGACATGCGTTTCCCAAGATCCGATAGAAAATCACATAAGGGGGGACCCTTATGTGATTTTTTCAAAAAAATATTTTTTGAAATCAATCTTTCTAGTTTTCATTTACCAGAAAGAGAACAGTATGCTGATTCCAAAAACCTATTTACATGCAGAGAACTAATTTAAATTGATTGAGTTTTGGTCTCTAAAAGCCTCAGATGATAAATCACATAAGGGGGGACCCTTATGTGATTTTTGACCACAAATTTTTTTGTGAGAAATCGTCAGCCCCTTCAATTACCAGATAGAGTAAGTTTTTCTGAGCTCAAAACACTAATGAAGTTGTGAAAAATGTTGTTTTTCGAGGTAGATATGCGTTTCCCAAGATCCGATAGAAAATCACATAAGGGACAAAAAAAACAAAAATCACATCACACATCCGATAGAAAATCACATAAAGTGACAAATGCGCTCAAAAAAATTTTGGTTGGAATTGTCTCTAGCCCATCAAGTTGGCCCATATTTACCTTTTTAGAGACCAAAACTCAATCAATTTAAATTATTTCTCTGCATGTAAATAGGTTTTTGGAATCAGCAAACTGTACTCTTTCTCGTAAATGAAAACTAGAAAGATTGATTTCAAAAAATATTTTTTGAAAAAATCACATCAGGGTCCCTTATGTGATTTTCTATCGGATCTTGGGAAACGCATATCTACCTCGAAAAACAACTTTTTCCTTTTTCACTAGAAAACCTTAGTTGTGTATACACAACTAAGTTTTGTCAAAACAAAAAACCTTCATTGTTACCTATAATGAAGCTTTTTTAACAAAAATCTTGGTTGTGTATACATAACTAAGCTTTGTCAAAACTTTGTTCTTCCACGGATAATTTCTGCGGAGGTTAGGATTTCAAAAGGACTTTTCATTTTTCTTCTTCCACGGAAATTTTCCGCAAAAAAAAACAACATGAATTTAAAACGTGTTTTCTGGATTTATTTTGGATGGAAAATTTCCGTGGACGACTAAAAGATTTTTCAGTTTTTTTTCTAACGGAAATTTAATTTTTTTCTCTGTGTCTCTTTCTCTGTGCTTCTCTTTCTTTCTCTCTCTTTTATTTCCAATGTGCCTCTGCCCAGCCGTCAAAAACACGTTTCGCAATGCCTCCGCAGGTCCACGTGTTTGTTTCGCAAACGCCGGCCACCCGCTCTTATCATTCAAATTCCTCGTTTCCCCGCCATCCATGGAGGTTTTTCTCATTTTCGAAAAAAGAAAATATAACTTTAGGAACTTTTTCCTCTCGATCAAATTCCTTTCGATCTACAACCTCTTTTCCTGGAAAAGGTTGAATTTTAATTTATTTTTTAATTCTAAATTTTTCAGATTACTTACAAAGACTATGCAAATTTTAGTCAATGCTCTCATTTTGCTAACAATTTGCCTGAATATCATACCAAAGTCCGCTTCGACCTCCCAATGCCAATGGTCAGCTTAAAAGAGGTATTTTCAGTTTTTTTCCTTTTTTCTCTGTTTTTCCAAAAAAAAAAGTTTTCAGTACAATGAAACTTGCGTAACCCCCTTCGGAAATGAAATCCCACTTCATCGGGCTGATTTCTATAAGGCTAGGATTGTTTGTAAAAGATTGATTATAAGGGTAATTTTTAGACCACAAAATTAATTATTAAAATATATTCAGAGAGGAGTCGAAGATTTCACATCGGCTAGAATTGTACAGAGATATGGAGTGAGAACCGAAAGCCTCATTGTCCTAGGAGAAATTGTACCAAAATGTCTAAATGCGCTGCTGAAAGGGAGTTGAATTTGAAAAACTCAATTTTTTTTGACATTTTTCATTTTGACCATTTTGAACATTTAATTCGATTTATTTTACTTTTATATTTTTTCGCATTTTTTTCCCATTCACGAAAATTCTTACATCCAACTTTTGTTACTCAAAAAATCATTTTCGCCAAATTTTTTAAAATATTTTTTTAAAAATTCATTTTGCTTTAATTTAATTCTCTATTTCATGATTCAAAAGAAGAAGATTATCTTTCTATTCTTTTTAAGTTTTTAATAATTTCTATTATGAAACAAAAATCCTTTGTAAATGGAAAATAATCCAACTTCATTAAAAATTTTGACTTAACATATTTAAGTTTAAAAAAAGTTGTTTAACGATAGAAACTTATTTATTTATCAAAAAAAAATTTGAAAACTAAATTGATAGTGCTCTTTTTTATGCTTATTATCAAATTGCTCAAAAAACGAAAACGTTTTTGAGAAAAATGTCTTCATTTTTATTATTTTAGGTTTCCAAGCCCAAACACTTGGATTGCGCAACGACTGACGAAATAATTTCACTAGACGAAGTGAGAAAAGTAAGTTTTTCACCTGAAAATATAATTGTATAGGTTTCCCAGTTAACCACTGATGCCCGATCTCAACCAATCAAAGATGCTCAACTTCTTTGTCTTCGGGGATCAAATCTCAGTATTTCCAATTGTTCTGAAATCACGACTGAAGGGTTTATTGATTTTATTGAGGTATGTTTTATGTTGGATTTTTTTGGGTTTGGCGTAAGACAACCAAGTTTGGAACGTAAGAACACCAATCTTTAGATTGAGGCTGCAAACTGTTTTTTTTTTTTTTTTTTGAAATTTTTGCGCTTCAATTTTTGACGAACTTACGTCTGAAGTTACAGCTTTCCAAATTGCTTAAAAATTAAGCAACCTTGAAAAAAATTTAAATCAGTCTTTTTATCAATTGTTCAAATGCAGTTCCTTTAAAAATAAATGTTTAAAGAACAATCAGCGCTTTTAAAAGTGTTTAAATTAAAACAGCACTTTTAAAAACATTTTTGAAAAAACAAATTTTTTGCATTATCAATAATAAATCAGCAATTTTACAAATTGTTTAAAAACAAAACAGTTTTTTTCAAAACATCAGCTTTTTTTAAATTTAATTTTTAAATTCAAAAGAAAAGCAGCTCGTTAAAAACAATTGAAAATTAATTAAATATCATTTAAATGGCACGAGTAAAAAGTTTATTCACACTTTGTTCTGAATATTGTTTTTCCATGTTAAATAATATACAAATTTGAACGAATGAAAACTTAAAGTAATCTTAATTTATCAAAAAAAAAGTATTTGGGTTGTCGAAACAAATCTCTAATGTCATTTTGTTTTTAGCAATGTGTAAATCAAGAGCGTCAAATTGAAGCCGTGGAACTTCGTTCCTGCAGTATCAACCTAAAAGAAGAGGCATTGGTGAAGTTAACTGGAAGATTTCGCGCGACATCGCGTAACAACATGATTGAAATTGACATCAACAATGGAAGCTACCTGGAAATATCACAACAAGACGAGACGTTGTCTATGATTCTTCGAATTAAACTAGACGAAAACAAAGGTCACACAAAATCAATTTTTTTTCAACAATATTTACTTTAGGGCCTTTGAAGGATGAACTTCGCTAACGAATTGTCTCAACTGTCGACCTCTCCATTCATAAGCTTTTTAATAAAACTAATAAACATTCAATTTTTAATATACATAGAATAAAAAAAAACTTCCACCAAACCATCTGAAAAACGCTTTTTTAATTGTAACAAAAGAAAAAGCGATTTTGGATTATTTAAAAATTAAAAAAGAAGAAAATCAAAGTTTTTTTAATGAAAAAAATTCAATTTTCAAAAGGTTCAAAACAGAATTCAGGGAAAACGAACGTTTGTGTATCCTCAAATATAAAAAAAAGCAAAAAGGAAATCATCGAAGTGATTCGAACCAGCGTCCCACTTTTACCTTTGAGACGCACCCATGACAATCACGCGGGGGTATAACGATGACAGAAAACATGCGAATACCCGAAAACCAAGGCAGCTCAGCAGATTTTGAAAACGTAGACTTAAACTACAAGTATATGGCCACCTTTTAGGATAGCACGTTTCATTTGGCCATACTGATGAAAATAGGTTCCCATTGTAAATTTTTTTTCTTTATTTTTTCTTTCAACTTGTTGACAAAAAACTTCTTAAAAATATTTTTTTAAATACAGTTGGTTTTCCCAACTCCATTGAAAATTATAAAAAAAACTAATTAAAATGTCAGCTTTCAAAATACAGTTGGTTTTCCCAACTCCATTGAAATTTTTAAAAAAAATAATTAAAAGGTCAGCTTTAAAAATACAGTTGGTTTCCCAACTCATTTTTTATAAAATATTTTTAGGTTACTCTCTTCAAGAGAGTAGCAATAAAATTGTTTATAAAATATTTTTAAGGTTACTCTCTTCAAGAGAGTAGCAATAAAATATTTTATAAAATATTTGTTAGGTTACTCTCTTCAAGAGAGTAGCAATAAAATTTTTTATAAAATATTTTTAAGGTTACTCTCTTCAAGAGAGTAGCAATAAAATTTTTTATAAAATATTTTTTTAGGTTACTCTCTTCAAGAGAGTAGCAATAAAATGTTTTATAAAATAATTTTTATGTTTTATAAAATAATTTTTAGGTTACTCTCTTCAAGAGAGTAGCAATAAAATATTTTATAAAATATTTTTAAGGTTACTCTCTTCAAGAGAGTAGCAATAAAATTTTTTATAAAATATTTTTAAGGTTACTCTCTTCAAGAGAGTAGCAATAACATTTTTTATAAAATATTTTTAAGGTTACTCTCTTCAAGAGAGTAGCAATAACATTTTTTATAAATAATTTTTAAGGTTACTCTCTTCAAGAGAGTAGCAATAAAATATTTTATAAAATATTTTTAGGTTACTCTCTTCAAGAGAGTAGCAATAAAATTGTTTATAAAATATTTTTAAGGTTACTCTCTTCAAGAGAGTAGCAATAAAATATTTTATAAAATATTTGTTAGGTTACTCTCTTCAAGAGAGTAGCAATAAAATATTTTATAAAATATTTTTAAGGTTACTCTCTTCAAGAGAGTAGCAATAAAATTTTCTACAAAATATTTTTTATGTTTTATAAAATATTTTTTAGGTTACTCTTTTCAAGAGAGTAGCAATAAAATTTTTTATAAAATATTTTTTATGTTTTATAAAATATTTTTTAGGTTACTCTCTTCAAGAGAGTAGCAATAAAATATTTTATAAAATATTTGTTAGGTTACTCTCTTCAAGAGAGTAGCAATAAAATTTTCTACAAAATATTTTTTATGTTTTATAAAATATTTTTTAGGTTACTCTTTTCAAGAGAGTAGCAATAAAATTTTTTATAAAATATTTTTTATGTTTTATAAAATATTTTTTAGGTTACTCTCTTCAAGAGAGTAGCAATAAAATATTTTATAAAATATTTTTTAGGTTACTCTTTTCAAGAGAGTAGCAATAAAATATTTTATAAAATATTTTTAAGGTTACTCTCTTCAAGAGAGTAGCAATAAAATTTTTTATAAAATATTTTTTAGGTTACTCTCTTCAAGAGAGTAGCAATAAAATATTTTATAAAATATTTTTTAGGTTACTCTCTGCAAGAGAGTAGCAATAAAATATTTTATAAAATATTTTTTAGGTTACTCTCTGCAAGAGAGTAGCAATAAAATTTTCTACAAAAAATTTTTTATGTTTTATAAAATATTTTTTAGGTTACTCTTTTCAAGAGAGTAGCAATAAAATTTTTTATAAAATATTTTTTATGTTTTATAAAATAATTTTTAGGTTACTCTCTTCAAGAGAGTAGCAATAAAATATTTTATAAAATGTTTTTAAGGTTACTCTCTTCAAGAGAGTAGCAATAAAATTTTCTACAAAATATTTTTTATGTTTTATAAAATATTTTTTAGGTTACTCTTTTCAAGAGAGTAGCAATAAAATATTTTATAAAATATTTTTTAGGTTACTCTTTTCAAGAGAGTAGCAATAAAATATTTTATAAAATATTTTTTAGGTTACTCTTTTCAAGAGAGTAGCAATAAAATATTTTATAAAATATTTTTTAGGTTACTCTCTTCAAGAGAGTAGCAATAAAAATTTTTTATATTTTTTTTAAAGTCTTTTTTTATTTTTCATCCTTCTGTGGAAGGATGACATTTTCATTTTTTTATTTTTTTTCATTTTTCATCCTTCTGTGGAAGGATGACATTTTCATTTTTTTTTATTTTTTATTTTTCATCCTTCTGTGGAAGGATGACATTTATATTTTTTTATTTTTTTCATTTTTCATCCTTCTGTGGAAGGATGACATTTTCATTTTTTTTTATTTTTTATTTTTCATCCTTCTGTGGAAGGATGACATTTTTTTTTCATCTTTCTGTGTAAGGATGACATTTTCATTTTTTTATTTTTTTTATTTTTTATCTTTCTATGGAAGGATGACATTTTCATTTTTTTTTATTTTTTATTTTTCATCCTTCTGTGGAAGGATGACATTTTTTTTTCATCTTTCTGTGTAAGGATGACATTTTCATTTTTTTATTTTTTTTATTTTTCATCTTTCTGTGTAAGGATGACATTTTCATTTTTTATTTTTTTTTATTTTTCATAGTTCTGTGGAAGGATGACATTTTCATTTTATTTTTCATCCTTCTGTGGAAGGATGGCATTTTTTATTTTTTATCCTTCTGTGGAAGGATGGCATTTTCATTTTTTTTTCATCCTTCTGTGGAAGGATGACCTTTTTTTTCATCCTTCTGTGGAAGGATGGCATTTTTTATTTTTTATCCTTCTGTGGAAGGATGGCATTTTCATTTTTTTTTCATCCTTCTGTGGAAGGATGGCATTTTCTTTTTTTTTTTTTTTTTCGTCCTTCTGTGGAAGGATGACAAATTCATTTTTTTATTTTTTTTATTTTTCATCCTTCTGTGGAAGGATGACATTTTCTTTTTTTTAAAATTTTTTATCCTTCTGTGGAAGGATGACATTTTTATTTTTTTATTTTGTTTTCATCCTTCTGTGGAAGGATGACATTTTTATTTTTTTATTTTTATTTTTCGTCCTTCTGTGGAAGGATGACATTTTTATTTTTTTAAATTTTTTATTTTTCGTCCTTCTGTGGAAGGATGACATTTTTATTTTTTTTATTTTTCGTCCTTCTGTGGAAGGATGACATTTTCTTTTTTTTTTTAATTTTTTTAATTTTTTATCCTTCTGTGGAAGGATGACATTTTTATTTTTTTATTTTTATTTTTCGTCCTTCTGTGGAAGGATGACAATTTCATTTTTTTTTATTTTTTTTATTTTTTATCCTTCTGTGGAAGGATGACATTTTTATTTTTTTATTTTTATTTTTCGTCCTTCTGTGGAAGGATGACATTTTTATTTTTTTAAATTTTTTATTTTTCGTCCTTCTGTGGAAGGATGACATTTTTATTTTTTTTATTTTTCGTCCTTCTGTGGAAGGATGACATTTTCTTTTTTTTTTTAATTTTTTTAATTTTTTATCCTTCTGTGGAAGGATGACATTTTTATTTTTTTATTTTTATTTTTCGTCCTTCTGTGGAAGGATGACAATTTCATTTTTTTTTATTTTTTTTATTTTTTATCCTTCTGTGGAAGGATGACATTTTCATTTTTTTTATTTTTTTTATTTTTTATCCTTCTGTGGAAGGATGACATTTTTATTTTTTTATTTTGTTTTCATCCTTCTGTGGAAGGATGACATTTTTATTTTTTTATTTTTCGTCCTTCTGTGGAAGGATGACATTTTTATTTTTTTAAATTTTTTATTTTTCGTCCTTCTGTGGAAGGATGACATTTTTATTTTTTTTTATTTTTTTTTTCATCCTTCTGTGGAAGGATGACATTTTTATTTTTTTATTTTTATTTTTCGTCCTTCTGTGGAAGGATGACAATTTCATTTTTTTATTTTTTTCATTTTTCGTCCTTCTGTGGAAGGATGACATTTTCATTTTTTTATTTTTCGTCCTTCTGTGGAAGGATGACATTTTCATTTTTTTATTTTTTTTTATTTTTCATCTTTCTGTGGAAGGATGACATTTTTTACTTTTTAATCTTTCTGTGGAAGGATGACATTTTCATTTTTTTAAAATTTTTTTTTCATCCTTCTGTGGAAGGATGACATTTTCATTTTTTTTTTCATCCTTCTGTGGAAGGATGGCATTTTCATTTTTTTTTTATTTTTCATCTTTCTGTGGAAGGATGACATTTTTTTCATCCTTCTGTGGAAGGATGACATCTTCATTTTTTTTCATTTATAAAAAAATATGTTGGTTTTCCCAACTCCATTGAAAATTATAAAAAAATAAATAAAAAGTCAGCTTTAAAAATACAGTTGTTTTTCCCAACTCCATTGAAAAGGTCAGTCGGCCTTTGGTCGCCAAAAGCGGCTTTTACTTGTGAAAAAGAAGGTCAAGCGGCCTATGGTTGCCAAAAGCGGCTTTCCCTCCAAACAAAAACAAACAAACAAAAACACATTGACGAAACCAATATTTATTGGTATTCGTCGTTTTTTTCTTTTTTTTTCTGCCACCAAAACCTAAATACAAAAGCACCGTTATGGTTAAACCGGGTTGCTCTAAAGCACGGAGAAGAGGGAAAAACAAAAAGTGAGGTGGATAATGCAACTATGTGAGGGATCCTCTAGAGAGATACAATATATACAAGATGAGGTGGCAAGGTAGTGAGAATCTGGCTAGAATATTCATTGAATAACGGGAAAAATACTCGTTAATCGAGAGAAAAAACATGCAAAATGGATTTTTTTTGAGTTTCATGAGGGATTTTCCAATTTTTTTTGGGGGGGGGGGGGGGGTTTGTTGATTTTTCGTGGATAAAATGCAAATTATTAATACAACTCGTGATGGAGGGAGAAAAATGAGGGAAAAGGAGAGGTAATTGGGTACAACGAGGGTTACGGTAGATCGACAAGGAGAGGGATTACGGTAGGACTACCAGTCGCATTCCGCGTCGCTGTCGGTCCCCTTAGAATCCTGTCCTGGGGCCTCATCAGATGATGGCTTCTGAAAAATGGCAATTAGTTTTGAGGGAAAATAACCAGGCTTCAGGCCGCGTTTTCAGGCGACCTCAGGCCGCTTTCCGCATTTTTGTGACCTCAGGCCGCTTTCCGCTTTTTTTGGCAACCTCAGGCCGCTTTCCGCATTTTTGTGACCTCAGGCCGCTTTCCGCGTTTTTTGGCAACCTCAGTCCGCTTCCGCTTTTTCCGGCGACCTCATGTCGCTTTCTGCTTTTTCCTGGTAACCTCAGACCGCTTTCAGCTTTTTCTGGCAACCTCAGGCCGCTTTCCGCTTTTTCTAGTGACCAAAGTCCGCTTTTTGGCAGCGATAGGCCGCTTGTACCGTGCGAGCCCTTCTTTTCTTAGGTTGGGTGCGTTTGTTCAGGCGTCGAAGGTCCGCTTTACTTTTTTAAACTTTTTTACGCGCAATATGCCCAATTGAAATGACAATAAAAACACCAAAAATCATATTGATTAATGAATTTTCAAAAAAAAAATCAAAAAAGGATTACCCGGGGCGAATCCGAACCCTCGCTGTTTTCGTGGGAAGCGGGCTGGCCCGCCTGGTCCGAATCTTCGGCCCGGCCTGCCTTTTGGCCATCCTTGGTCCATGAAAAAACTCGAAACTGAAATCATGGACCAGGATCAATCGGATTCGAATTTGAAAGAGAAAAGTACGCGATTTCGACGCCAAATTTTAAGAGCAAAAAAGCACAATTTCCAGATTAGCATTTAGCAACGGGCATTTCAATCTGGGTCACATAACGAGGAGCGGTTGCCAAAAGCGGCTTTTAATTCTCAAAAAGCAAATCAAGCGCCCTTTGGTTGCCATTTAATTGTCAAAAACAGGTCAAGCGGCCTTTGGTTGCCAAAAAGCGGTTTATAATTTTCAAAAAAGCAGGGCAAGAGGCCTTTGGTTGCAAAAAGCGGCTTTTCATTGTAAAAAAAAGCAGGTCAAACGGCCTTTGGTTGCCAGAAAACGGGTTTTAATTGTATAGGTCAAGCGGCCTTTGGTTGCCAAAAAGCGGTTTTTAATAGCCAAAAAGCAGGTCATACCGAGGTTTCTGCCTTCTGCTCCTCTTCGGGAGCCTCTTCGCCCCCTCCGGCCTTTCCGTGGCCCTCCTCCTGGGATCCTTTGTTGTCGTCCGTTTTCTCCTCAGAATTCGAATTTTCGTCCTTCTTCTCAGAATTCGAAGCGCCGAATCCACCGCCGCCGAAACCGGAGCCAGTCGTGGCGCCGCCAAATCCTCCATTAGATCCGAATCCTCCAGAAGACGAGGCAAATCCGCCACCACTGCCGAAGCCACCGCCCGATCCGAAGCCACCGCCGGAGCCAAAACCACCGCCGCCACTGCCGAAGGCACCTAAAATAATCAAAATAATTGGAATATGGAGGAATCAAGCATACTGGAGGTACTTTCCGGAGCTTCGGAGAGGGTAATAAGGAATTCGGGAGGCGTCTGGCCTACTTCACGGACTATCTGAAAAAAGACTTAATTAGGGATATAGAGTCGTCAACAATCCATTCAGTTAAAATTCATCAGACATAGGATTTGTAAAATCTTCTTTTTGGCCCGAAAATTGTGGAAATTAATTATATGAGTCAAATACGACTGAATTTTCAGTCGATATCAATTTTTTGCCAAATTTCTGATCGGCATCGATTTTTTATGAAAAGAAACATTGTAATCAGCACAAAAATCCTCAAAAAAATACAAAAAAACTGCAAATAAAGTTGTTAAAAATTAGCTTTTTTGTGTTTCGCAACCTTACTAATTAGAATATGGAGGAATGAAGTCTATTGAAAACCTACATTTAATTTGGCATCTCTTTAAATTAAAAAAAAAGACTTTAAAAACTTAAAAAAATTGGAGGTTTCCATCACAACGAAAATTTCGACATGCGAAAAATTAGGATCTATCCTGGATTAGCGGTCCTTAAAAATTATAGCGGTCCATATAATAGTTGAAAATTTAAAAAAAAATAATTTAAAAAAGAATATTTTTATAGTTTTATTATATTTCATTTTTGTTTTTTTAATGATCAGCACTTTCACTTTCAGAAAAAAAATTAAAAATAAATAAATTAAAAATTGCATTTTATTATATTAAATATTTGTAATGTCTTATTTTAAATTTTCGACACTTTCAGAAGATTTTTTTTCTTACTCTCTATTTTCTCTCTTTCTCTCTATCTCGAAAATTAAAAAAAACACATTACAAATATTAATAAAAATAAAAATAAAACTTAATTTTTCTTTAAATTTAAATTATTTTTGTGTTTTGTTTTTTTGTTTTTTGAAAGTGAAAGTGCCATTTTTACAAATTTTTACATTTTAAACTTTTTTATGGACTGCTATAATTTTTACAGACCGCTAATCCAGGATAGAGCCAAAAATCAGAGGTTTCCATCACAACGAAAACGTCGATCAAATGAGCCAATTTTGCAAATGAGCCAAATTTGAAAATTCAAAAAAGGCTTAAAAAGGGAGAAATTTCACCTTAGCAAGTTCCTTGGCGAGCAGTTTGTCCTCATTCGGTTGGACAAAGGTGATGGCCTCTCCTTTACGAACGCGGCCGGTCCTACCGACCCTGTGGACGAACTTCTGAAATTTTAACTAATTAGCATCCAGGGCGTCGATCTCACATCGGCGGCGGCGTCTACGCCCTCCATCTTGGTCGATGGCAGGTCGTAGTTGACTACCCTCTCCAGATTGGGTACGTCCAAACCTCTGTAAATAAAAATTAGAATTTGAAAGTTGAAACTTTTTGGCAACCAAAGGCCGCTTGACCTGATTTTTGGCTATTAAAAGCCGCCTTTTGTCAACCAAGGGCCGCTTGACCTGCTTTTTGGCAATAAAAAGCCGCTCTTGGCAACCAAATGCCGCTTGACCTACTTTTGGCAATTAAAAGCCGCTTTTTGGCAACCAAAGGCCGCTTGACCTGCTATGGAAAAGTAACACAAACCTGGCACAGACGTCGGTACCAATCAGGGTCTCAATGGCTCCGCTGACGAACTCGCTGTACTTCTGAATCCTGATGTCTTGTGGCGCGTCACTGAAGAGATTCATTAGAATGGAAGGCTTATAACACGAACCCTGTGATCGCCATGGCGTGGATACCCATCTGCATCAGCTCGAACGCCAAGAAATTGGCACGGTCGCGCGTCTCAGTGAAAATGAGAGTTTTGACTTCTGAAAAGGAAAAGTTGGATTAATTCTGGGGGATGAGTCATCTGCGTCTCTAACCCATTGCTACTTCTCTGCCTCTGCGTCTCGAACCCAGCCTGACTGTCTGCCTCTGCTTCTCTGTCTCTGCGTCTCTAACCCAGTCTTCTGCTTTTCTGCCTCGGTGTCTATGACCCATTTCTTCTTCTCTCCTTCTGTGTCTCTAACCCAGCCAGACAATCTGCCTCTGCTTCTCTGTCTCTGCGTCTTTAACGCATTTCTGTTTTTCTGCTAATGTTTATGCGTCTATAACCACGCCTTCTGGTTTCTGTCTCTGCGTCTCTAACCACCCTGCTTCCATGCCTCTGCGTCTCTGACCTGCCTTCTGCTTTTCTTTCTGCGTCTCTAACCACGCCTTCTGGTTTCTGCCTCTGCGTCTCTAACACTGCCTTAACCCAGTCTTCTGCTTTTCTGCCTCGGTGTCTATGACCCATTTCTTCTTCTCTCCTTCTGTGTCTCTAACCCAGCCAGACAATCTGCCTCTGCTTCTCTGTCTCTGCGTCTTTAACGCATTTCTGTTTTTCTGCTAATGTTTATGCGTCTATAACCACGCCTTCTGGTTTCTGTCTCTGCGTCTCTAACCACGCCTTCTGGTTTCTGCCTCTGCGTCTCTAACACTGCCTTCTGCTTTTCTGTCTCCTCTGCGTCTCTAACCGACCCTTCCGATTTTCTGTCTTCTTTTTTCTGTCTGCTTTTTTCTGTCTAACCCATTTCTTCCTATATCCTTCTGGGTCTCTAACCCAGCCAGACTATCTGCCTCTGCGTCTCTAACCCATTCTGCCTCTCTGCCTGTGTATCTAAGCCAGCCTGATGCTCTGCATCTCTAACCCTGTCTTCTCTGCGTCTCTAATCATTCTACTTTTCTGTCTGCGTCTCTAACCCTGCCTTCAGCTTTTCTGTCTGCTTCTGCGTCTCTAACCCATTTCTACTTCTACGACTCTGCGTCTCTAACCGATCCTTCTGCTTCTCTGCCTCTGTGTCTCTAAGCGAGCCTTCTGCTTTTCCGTCTACGTCTCTCATCCAATCTGCTTCCCTGTTTCTACTTCTCTAACCTATCCCGTTTTCTGCCTCCGTTTCTGCGTCCCTAACCACACGTCCTACTTCTCTGCCTCTCTAACCTGCCTTCTGCGTATCTAACTTTATCTCTGCTTCTCTTCCCTCTCCCTTCAAAACTCACTCTCTCCTCTCTCCTTATCCTCGTTGAATAGTTTCTTGAGAGTCTGATTCTTTTCCCTAGCTCCAGCAACTTCAATAAACTCGTGCCGGACCAGCTTGTTCAGCGTTCTCTCCACACTGTGCATAATCATCGCGTGGCTAAAAGTGATATCCACTGCACTATTCAAATTAAAACCCACTCGGGCTTCATAATGTGCTTGGCGACACTGACGCAGCCATCCGGCATGGTCGCCGAGAAGAGGATCGTCTGACGAGTCTCAGCCTAGAAATCCCGTTTAGAAGGCCATATTTAAATGAATTTTTACAGTTTTCTTGAACACGGCATCGGAGAAAATTCTGTTGATCTGTTCACTGTCCTTGACGCTGAGTAGACGATCCACCTCATCCAAGACGAAGAATTTCAGACGAGACATGGAAATCTGAATTTAGGGAATTAATGAAGTAATTTAGTCTCTATCCTGGATCCTTAAAATTTATAGCGGTCCATAAAAAAATTTAAAAATTATAAAAAAATAATTTTTTTAAATTGTAGTATATTTCATTTTTGTAAGTTTTTCGTTTTTTTTTTAAACATTTTCGACACTTTCACTTCAAAAAAAATTTAATTAAAAAAAAATAAAAATTGGATTTTATTATATTAAATATTTGTAATGTCTTCTTTTTTAAATTTTCGACACTTTCAGTAGATTTGTTCTTTTTCTTACCCTGTATTTTCTCTCTCAATCTCGAAAATTAAAAAAAACATTACAAATATTTAATATAATAAAAATAAAACTTAAAATTTAAAAAAAAAATTAAATTATTTTTTTGTTAATTTTTTTTTCAGGGTGAAAGTGCCAAGTTTTTTAAACCAACCAAAAACTTATGAAAATGAAATATAATAAAAATGTTTTTATGGACCGCTATAATATTTAAGGACCGCTGATCCAGGATAGAGCCGTAATTTAGATAAAATCAATAAAAATGAAACCAACCTCTCCATTTTCGACGTAGTCCATCATCCTTCCTACGGTAGAAACGCAGACGTCGACACCTCGCACCAGCTCCTTTATATTCTCCATTCGGGCTTTCTGGCCGAAGGAAACGACCACGCTTATGTCGGTTCCTGAATATTTATAATTCGCTTTTTGAAAACCCTCTAAGACCGCTTTTTTAAAATTGGAGGCCGCTTTCGGCAACCATAGGCCGATTTATCCCATTTTTATTAAAATACTGATTTTGGCAAAAAAAACCTTTTTGAAACATTTTAGCTATCAAAGGCCACTTTTGGCAACCAAAGGCCGCCTGACACGAACTTTGTTAATTAAAGCCTAAGCGGCTGTTTTTCTAACAAATAAAGGCCGCTTTCCGCTTTTTTCTTGTGACCTCAGGCCGCTTCCGCTTTTTTCTTGTGACCGCAGGCCGCATTCCGCTTTTTTTGTTGACCACAGGCCGCTTTTTTCTTGAGACCTCAGCCCGCTTTCCGCTTTTTTCTTGTTAACGCAGGCGGCTTTCCGCTTTTTTCTTGTAACCTCAGGCCGCTTTCCGCTTTTTTCTTGTTAACGCAGGTCGCTTTCCGCTTTTTTTTGTTGACCTCAGGCCGCTTTCCGCTTTTTCTGGCGACCTCAGGCCGCTTTCTGTCATTCTCCTGAGGTTGCCAGAAAAAAGTGGGCCGCTTTTTGGTAAATACAGCCGCTTTTGGGCAACCAAAGGCCGCTTATCCCGTTTTTTTGCAAATAAAGACCGGTTTTTGACAACCAAAGGCCGCTTTCGGCAACCATAGGCTGCTAGCTCTGTTTTTTTTTTAAATTAAAGCCTCTAATTCAAGAGCCGCTTCTTGGCAACCATAGCCCGCCTGGCCTGCTTTTTTGCAATGAAAAGCCGCTTTTGGCAATGTTAGGCCGCTCAAGGCCTTTTCCGCCCCAACTTTTTGCATCTGACCCTCGTTTCAGCCATCTTTAGTCGATCACCAACCGTGAGTCATGCGTTTGAAGCAGCCCTCCACCTGCACCGCCAGCTCCCTCGTGGGCTCCAGGATGATGGCCACCGGGCACCTCATATTATCCGCCCTGTCCTCTGGATTCATCTTCAGAATCTAAACAGAAAAATTAGGTTAAAGAGATGCAAAAACCAACGTGGTCGACGATGGGCAGAACGAACGACATGGTCTTTCCGCTGCCTGTGACTGCCTGTGCAATCATATCCTTTCCAGACATGATCTGAATATTAGCCGCTTAAAAATTAGAATATTGAGACGAACCAGTGGAATGGCCTTGGCCTGAACCGGACGAGGCTTCTGGAACTTGCACTTCTCGGTCAAAGTGGCGACTAGACGGTCGTCAAGACCAGAATTCTCCCAGGAACTGAAAAAATGAGTTAATTTAAGGAATTAAGGGAGGAAAAAGGAAAAATAGTAATAAAAATCGGCTCTATACTGGATTAACGGTCCTGAAATGATAGTGGTCCATAAAACATTGAAAATTTTAAAAAATAAATTTTATTAAAAAAGTTTTATTATATTTCATTTTTGTAAGTTTTTGGTTTCTTTTAAATTATCGACACTTTCACTTTCAAAATTTAAAAAAATACAAAAAAAACTTTGAATTTAAAAAATAAATTAAAAATTGCATTTTATTATATTAAATATTTGTAATGTTTTTTTTTTAAATTTTCGACACTTTCAGTATTTTTTTTCTTTTTATTACCCAGTATTTTCTCTCTTTCTCTCTATCTCGAAAATTTAAAAAAAACCAAAACATCACAAAAATTTAATATAATAAAAATGGGACTTAATATTTTTTTAAACAAATTATTTTTTTGTTAATATTTTTTTTGAAAGTGACAAAAAAGGAATATAATACTTTTTTTTTAATTTTCAACTTTTTTTATGGACCGCTATAATTTTTAAGGACCGCTAATACAGAATAGAGCCTAAAAATCATGGTTAACAGCAAAATATTGCTTTTAAAAAATCACGAATAAAAACAGTGGAGTAGTGGGTAAAATCGTGGAAAAATCGCGTATAAACGCCTACTTGATGGAAATATCAGGAGCTCCTTGGACGGAGACCTGTTCCTGGTCTTCGTTCATCTCCTGGCCGTGTTCCAAATTCTCCGTGTCGTACTTGTACAATTCATCGACGTCGGTTTCAGGGGGCACCCATCCGCGGGGAGCTTAAATAAATGAATTATTTTTAAGAAAATTTAAAGCTAAAGGATAGAGCCGCTAAACCTACTCTTAGGTAAATAACTGCGCTTTCTGGCAGCCATAGGCCGCTTGACCTGCTTTTTTGGCATAAAAGCCGCCTTTTGGCAGACATAGGCCGCTTGACCTGCTTTTTGGGATAAAAGCCGCCTTTTGGCAGCCATAGGCCGCTTGACCTGCTTTTTGCCCCTAAAAGCCGCTTTTGGCAGCCGCAGGCCGCTTGATCTGCTTTTTTTTCAATCAAAGGTCGCTGTTGGCGACCAAAAGCCGCTTTTTGCAAATAAGCCGCTTTCTGTTGGCAACCAAAGACCGCCTTGTCTGTTATTTGTCTGCCGCTTTCAGGCAACCATAGGCGGCCTGACCTGATTTTTAGAAAGAAAAAAAATAGCTGATTTTTAGAAAAATTTTAGAAAATCATAGGCTGCTTGAACTGATTTTGCTTCTAAAAGCCGCTTTTGGTAACCTAGGCCGCCCGACCTGTTTTTGTGCAAAAAAATCCGCTTTTTGGCAGCCATAGGCCGCTTGGCTTTTTGGCATAAAAGCCGCCTTTTGGCAGCCATAGCCGCTTGACCTGCTTTTGGCATAAAAGCAGGTCAAGCGGCAGCCATAGGCCGCTTGATCATCTTTTTGGCATAAAAGCCGCTTTTTGGCCGCAACAAAAGCTGCTTTTGCCAACCAAGGACGGGTGGACCACTTTTTTGGCAACAAAAGGCCGCTCGGATCGATTTTCGGTCCCCAAGAGCCTCTTTTGGCAAAATTAAAGCGAATCATTTGCATACAGCACTCCCAAAAGGTTATTATAGGGTCATTGTCAGTCCAATAGCACATTCCACGGCACTTTGAAACAGTGCGTTGCGTGCCAAACACTGCATCGGTCGATTTGTCGTCAAATTCTTTGACGAATTGAGAGAAATAACCGCCATTTCCTCCTCTACGAACCTCTCTGCACCGGCTCTCCCTGCCTCTCCTCGCCGTCGTTCCTTCGCTCCTAAAATTCTAATTATCCTTTTCTCAGACTGTTAAACTCACTCCAAAGCCAGTTCGCGTGAATTCGCGAACGCCGTTGTTTCGATTGGGCTCGAAATTTCCGCCGGCAAAGCCGCCTCCAGAGCGATCGTCCCTCCCTCCTCCGAATCCATTCTGTCCTCCTCCAAATCCTCCGTCCCTCCTCGGTCCTCCGAATGCTCGGTCGTCCCTTCTGTCGTTGAAGTCTCGGTCTGTCCCGCGGAAGCCCCTCTGTCCCCGCTCCTGCCAGTTATTCTGCTGCGAGCGGTCGTCACTGCGGCGGAACTCCCTCTGCGCGTACTGTCCTCCCTCATTTCCACCGCGGGCGTCGAAACGAGGCTGTTGGAATTCTCCGAAGGGAACTTGGCTCGGGTGAGGAGCGAAGCCAGCTCCGTTTTCATCCCGGGGTCCGAACTGATTCTGAAAAATGGTATTTATGTTAATTTAAAAAGCCCAATGAAGTCATTTGAGAGGACCGCGTCAAAATATTTTTTTTGATTTTGTGATAAAAACCTAGGGCAAAATTATAGCAGTCCATAAAATTTAATTATAGCAGTCCTAAAAAAAATTTGAAAAATAAAAAATTAATTTAAAAAAACTTTTTTTAAATTTTTATTATATTTCATTTTTGTAAGTTTTTGGTTTTAAAATTCTTTCGACACTTTCACTTTCAAAAAAACACAAAAAAATTTAATTTAAAAAATAAATTAAAAATTGCATTTAATTATATTAAATATTTGTATTTAATTATATTAAATGTTTTTGGTTTTTTTTATTTTCGAGATAAGAGAGAATGAGAAAAAATAAAGGGTAAGAAAAAAAATCAACTGTAAGTGTCGAAATTTTAAAAAAAAGACATTAAAAATATTTAATATAATAAAATGATTTTTAATTATATTTTTAATTAAAAAAAATTTTTTTTAAACCAAAAATTTTTAAATTTATTTTTTTTTAAATTTTCACAACTTTTTTATGGACCGCTATAATTTCTAAGGACCACTATAATTTAAGGACCGCTATAATTAAATTTTATGGACCGCTATATAATTAAGGACCGTTATATTTTTCAAGGACCGCTATAGTAATATGGACCACTATAAATTTTAAGTACCACTAATCCAGGATAGAGCCGTATACTTTCAAAAATAACTCGTAAAGCTCTTTAACTTAAGCGGTCCTTCCCGTTTAAGGCAAATCCCTCACCTGGGATTGAAATCCGCCGTCGCGACGTGCGTCCGACGACCCGCGGTTATATTCCCCGCGACCGCCGTCCGACACGCCGTCTCTGAAGGAGCTCTGGGTGGGCGGTTGGAAATGCCTCTGTCCCTGCAGACTGTAGTTCGGCGGGGCGAATTCGCCCGGGCGGGCCTGGCGGAAGGACGGTGGAGGCGGCTGCTGGTTTCCGTTCATGTAGTTGTTCTGGGACTGACCTGAAAAAAGAGGATTAATTCGAGATAAAGCGACTGTGAAAAGCGGTCTTCTGCGGCCTGATGCTCCAAAAAGCGGTCTTCAGCGGCCTGAGGCTGTAAAAAGCGGTCTATGAAAGTGATCTCACCGTCGTAGTCGCCGAGCTTCCCAAAGTCCGAGTAGGGACCCCTATGTCCCAAGTTCTGCTGATTCCTCGAGGGATCTCCCTGGCCACTGTAGTTTTTGGGAGGATCGAACTCCTTCGTCTGTCGGTTTTCGTTGCCGTTCATGGAGTGCTGACCTAAAAAAAAGGGGATTATTTCGATAAGCTTTCCGGTTTTTTTTGTTGACCTCAGGCTGCTTTCCGCTTTTTTCTGGCGATCTCAGGCCGCTTTCCGCTTTTTTGTTGACCTCAGGCCGGCTTTATTCTTGTTACCTCAGGCCGCCTTCCGCTTTTTCTGGCGACCTTAGGCCGCTTTCCGCTTTTTTTGGCGACCTCAGGCCGCTTTCACTCTGTCGAAAGAACTGTCTGCCTTCTACTCACCATACGCGTCATCTGACTTCTTGATGGCCTCGAATTGCTGGCGGAGATCGGCCTCCGGGGGTCGTCTCCTAGGGGGATCGAATTCGTTGTGGGTGCCGCCGTTCATGACAGAGCTGGGGCCTGAACAGAGACGGTTAGAGACGCAGAGAGAGAGAGAAAGAGAGAGAGAAAGAAAGAGAGCGAGAGAGAGAAAGAGAGAGAGAAAGAGAGAGGGAGAGAGAGACTACTTGACACGATCCAGTCTTAATTGAAAATAGCACTTAAATTGCAGCGGTCCATAATAAAAGTTGAAAATTAAAAAAAAAATATTTTTTATATTTTATTTTCATAAGTTTTTGATTGATAGAAAAAAAAATTTGGCACTTTCACTTTTTTTAAATTAAAAAAAATAATTTAAATTTTTTTTAAATATTATTATCATTTTTATTATATTAAATATTTGTAATGTTTTTTTTTTTACAATTTTCGAGATAGAGAGACAGAGAGAAAAATACAGGGTAAGAAAAAGAAAAAAATCTACTGAAAGTGTCGAAAAGTTAAAAAAGACATTACAAATATTTAATATAATAAAATGCAATTTTTAATTAATTTTTTTTAAATTAATAAAAAATAACGGCGATTTCAAACAGTACGTGTCAAACATTGGAGAGAGAGACTTTCTGATTTGACAATCGCTCATCGGCGCTTAATGGATCTGCAGCTGAATTCAGCATTCCCCCCCCCCCCCCGTGGCTGAATCAGACGCCGCCTGTCTCCGTCTCTCACTCTCCCATGCTCTCTCCCTCATCCCTGCCAAAACACAAGATCCAATGAATCGATACCGTCTTTCAGTAGGGGATTGTTACTCTTTTATTTTTATTAAATTTTTTTAGGGGATTTTTCTTTTTGTTTTTCTTGTTTTTTTCCACTCACCATACGGGTCCCCGGACTTCCTGAAGCCTCCCGTGGCGGGCTGCTGGAAGGAGCCCTGTCCCTGTGGCTGCTGGTGGTATCCGTTCGGGGGCGGCCTGGAAGAGTCGAATCCCTTCTGCGGTTGGCTGCGGTCGCTGCCGTTCATGGAGTTCTGACCTGAAAAAAGCGGTCTTCTGCGGCCTGAGGCTGCAAAAAGCGGTCTTCTGCGGCCTGAGGCTGTAAAAAGCGGTCTTCTGCGGCCTGAGGCAGAAAAAAGCGGTATTCTGCTGCCTGAGGCTGTGAAAAGTGGTCTAGAACTCACTGTAAGAATCATGTTGAGCCTTCTCACTTCCATAATCGCCGAAAGGGGGCTTCGCATAGTCGTTAGGTCGATAGTTCTGATTCCTCGAGGGCGCTCCTTGGCTGCTGTATTCCTGCGATCCACGGAAGTCTCCACGGTTCGGGTACTGATCCACATCCCTGTTCTGGTTTGACGTGGCGAACAGACCGGCTCCTGAGGCGCGAGACATCGGACGAAGTTCAGGGGAATTTCTCGCTGGAGAGAAGAGACCCGGCTCTGGAAATGAAGGGAATTAGGAATATTGAAGATGAAAAGTGGCGAGAGATCCTTTTTGCATACAGAGAGAAAGAGGGGAACGAGATAGAATGAATAAGAAAGAAAGAGAGATATTTTTCTTTACATTCTCCCCCCCCCCATGATGATAAATCAAAATTTCTGAAATGGACTTATTTCACGACGATTGTGAAACATCAAACATAATAAAAAAAGAGACTTTTCAAAACATTTTTTTCCAAAAAACGGTTTTTTTAAAATTATTCATCATTATAAAATTAACTTTAAAAAATAAAATAAATAATTGAGTGAAAAATGTAACCACACAACAAAAAATCAATTTTTGAAGTCTTACGTAAGATATTTGACCCAACAACACTCCACAGTACGGGTAAACACCGGGCGCGTCGAAACCACGCCCCCAATTTTTCAACAAAAAAATCAATCGATATATCTAATTTTTCCAAATTTTACCAAAGAGGTGTCGCCAAAACCCACCACGGCTGTTTCACGTTAAAATCTGAAAATAATTAAAATTTTGTGATAAATTTTTCCAGTATTCGTGCTCCAACACAAATGTCCATTTCGGCGGGAATTTTTTTTTAATTCAAATTTTATTGGTACAAATTATTAAAACCTCATTTGTTTATATTGCGGCCAGTTTTTTTTTAAAATGTATTTTAACTAAAATTAATCATTTTCGATTATTTTATGTAAATTACACGAAAAAATCAGGTAGAATGCTTTTAGCGAAAAAAAAGTCGAATTTCAACTGAAAACAGCATTTTGTCCTGGAATCCATCAAATTTCAAGGGCAAATTCTAATTTTTGTTAAAGAAAAAAAATATTTTATCTATTATCTCCATAAAAATCTAATCAGGGTTTCGCTGTAAAAAAAACTAATTTAATCGGGATTATGGATTACGGTATCGAGCCAGATACGTAATTTCACGTCGAAATCTAAGTAAAATTGACGAATCTCCAAATTTCCGAATTAGAATGATAGAAGATAGAGAAGGGGATGAAAATGTGGTGGAACGCGCGGTGCTTCCAGGACGGCCGGCTGTCAGCAGCCAGGATTACAACCAGCCGTGACTAAAAAATGGCGACGGCTGGCCGCCACCGTCATTTATCACGCCGAATCTTGGCTGCGCAGAAACCTAAACAAAAAAAAACTCACTGTGATTATTCGGCGAAACTCCTTGGCCTTGGGAAGGACTTGGGGCACTGAATCTGAAGATAGACCTTTAAATTTTTAAATGAAAATGGACCAACCGACTGAAGTTTCCATCGAATTTCGCGTTGGCATCTGGCCTGGGAAGATCAAACTGCCTGAAAAAGATCGATATATCGATTAGGAAGGGTTTAAACTACGGAAAATTTGAATTTTGAAGCCGAAATAGCTTTTCTGGGGAAAATCGGAAGAAAAGAAATGAACAAACCTGACGTAGGGCCTTCCGTTGGAGTTACTGAAGTCCGGATTGTAGTTTGTTGAACTAAAATAGAAAAAAAATTTTAAATTAGCATTTGGGCAAAAACCCATTGAAATCAGCATTTTAGGGCAAAAGAATACGGAAACTCACTTGTATGAACCAACATTTCGTTGGTCTCCGCCGTGATTCATGGTTATTATGCCCTGAAACAAGTCATTTTAGTAATTAAATGAGCAAAATAGAGAAAGAAACCAAGAAACAATAAAAAAATAGTTTAAAAGAGACAAAACATGGCATTTTCGCTAAAAACAAGCAATTAAACGCAATTTTTTACTATTTCCATCTTCGGTCCCTCCAAAAATCGATATTTTCACTTCTAATTTGAATTCAGGCGTGAAAAACACGGGAAAATAAAGAAAAACAGCTGTGAACAGCTGTCTTATGAAAGTTTTGGCAAATAGCCAGAGGCGATGGGGCGCAAAATTCGCAATGGAGCAGGTTTATTGAAACAACTTGGATTCTTATTTTAAAAATGAATAAAAAATCAGAACAATTTATGGGAACATTTTAATAATATAAAATTATCTTAAAAATAACACAAATAATAATGAGAACACAGGAATATTGAAAAATTGGCACTTTTATTAAGTTTTTAGCGGTTTGGTCTTACTTTTCGTACTTTTCAAGGCTTGTAGGTGGTCACCAGTTTGGTAGTGCAATAATCTAGATGGTAAAATTACAGAAACACAGAATTTTGTAAATATTGCAATATAACATCGCAGCCAACGATAAATGGTGGATTTGGTGGCTGTTGGTTACTGCATGGTCGTTCAATCGGTTTTACACATCCATTATTACAGTTTTCATTGTCAAAATCGATTCCAAAAATTAAAAGAGAAGGAAAATCGATAAAATTTTAAAAAAATTATTTTTGGATATGATTATTTTGGGAATCCGTTGAGTGGACAAGGAAGACTGCAGGGCCACACCCGTTGCACCCTTTTAGATACACAGCCGTGGTTTGGAATCGGCACTCATTCGTTTGGTTCAAGATTCTGCAGTTGTTCTCTCTCTCTCTCTCTCTCTCTCTCTCTCTCTCTCTCTCTTTATCTCTCTTCTTATCTCTCTCTATCTCTCTCTCTCAACCTCTCTCTCCTCTCTATCATCTCTTTCTCTTTCTCTCTCTTTCTCTCTCTCTCTCTCTCTCTCTCTCTCTCTCTCTCTCTCTCTCTCTCTCTCTCTTTCTCTCTTTCCCTTTCTCTCTCTCTCTCTCTCTTTCTTTCTTTCTCTTTCTCTTCCAATCTCTTTCTCTCTCTTTCTCTTTCTCTTCCTATCTCTTTCTCTCTCAATCTCTCAACCTCTCTCTCTCTATCATCTCTGTCTCTTTCTCTTTCTTTCTCTCTTTATGTCTAAGTCTCTCTCTCTCAACAATTACTTAAAGGGGAAGGACCTCGTAAAACTGATTTTTCAAAGTATCTTTATTATTATAGTTTCTTTGAATAGACATAGTTTCCACGTTTCCGAAACATACCCCTTTTATATGTTTTGACTGCAAAAGGGGCGCGTTTACACGGCCGTTTTACGCGTTTGCCTAGAGTGGGCGAGAGAGTGTGGGAAATGGGAAGACGCAGAGTTGGCGGAAATTCAAATGGTAATTTCCCCAAATTGCAAGGGCTCCTAAATCGGTTCATTTTGATCCAAAATTAGATGAAAAAACAGAAAAAAAATTTTTACGCAGTCCTTCCCCTTTAAATCCATTTTAGAATGGCCCTAAAACATCTAGTAATTCTACTAACTTTCGTCATAACCACTTCCGGAAAAGGAGGAATTGCTGTTTTCCGCGCAGGAAGAGCTCTGTCTTCTGAAAAAACTTGCACAACTCTCGGAATCTTCGAAAATTCCCAAAATTCCAGCAATTATTCCAGGTTTCTCTATTTTCAATCTCTCCTTAAGTGCTTAAAATCCTTTCAGAAGCAGTGGTGGATCAAGAATCACTCCAATGTTTTTATTCAATGGGTCTACTACCAGTTCTTCCATCAGTAACACTATGAAAAGTCCTTTCGTTGGGTATTCTAATGAGCAAGACACCGCTTTGGGTAAATTCATTGCTCGCTTGATTTTTGGATTTCTCTGGCTCTGTATTGTCTTGATTTGTTATTTGTGTCGTGCGGTGAGTTAATTTATCTTAAAATTTAATTTTAAAAAGTTATTTAGTGCGGTCGAATTGGTAAATATTGCTGCAATATTGGAGATGATTCTTATAAAGTTATATAACAATATAAAATCAATAAATCAAACAAGAAACAAAGAAGAATCCACTAATTGGTCAGATTCAAAATGTATAAATAAAAGTTTATTTAAATAATCCATAAAGGATAAAAAATGAATTTCCCTATGCTTGCCGTCTTACTGTCGATTTTGGAAGCTATGTACAGTTTAAGCTACCGTAACCCCGAAATCCCGATGGATATTGTAATTTACCATAATCCTCTAAAACTACAGTCTGGGAGGTTCTCGGAAGCCGCGTTGTGGTCAAGGCTCAGGCCGCTTTGAGATCCAGGCTTAGGCCGCTTTGGGCCCTCTCCCTAGGCTCAGACCGCTTTGGACTCTTCCTGCCAGGCTTAGGCCGCTTTGTCCTTTTGTCCATGCTTAGGCCGGATGGGACCTTTTCCTTAAGAACATGCCGCTTCCGGCCCTTTTGCCTAGGCTAAGGCCGCTTTAATCTCCTCGGGCCGCTTTTTCTTGTATATTACATCCTCATGCCGCTTTTAACAACAGCTGGCATCCTCAGGCCGCCCTTAACCGTTGATGGCATTCTCAGGCCGCTTTTTCTTGTAGATGGCATCCTCAGGCCGCTTTTAACCGCCGCTGGCATCCTCAGGTCGCTTTCAACCGCAGATGACATCTTCAGGCCGCCTTTTACCGCAGCTGGCATCCTCAGGACGCTTTTTCTTGTAGACGACATTCTAAGGCCACTTTTAACCACAAATGACATCCTCAGGCCGCTTTTTACCGTTTACGACATTCTCAGGCCGCTTTTAACCGCAGTTGGCATCCTCAGGCCGCTTTTTCTTGTAGATTAAATCCTCAGGCCGCTGTTAACCGCTTCTGACACCCTGAGGCCGCTTTTATTCCCAGTTTGCATCCTCAGCCTACTTTTTCTTGTAGTTGGTATCCTCAGGCCGCTTTTAATCCCAGCTGGCATCCTCAGGCCGCTTTTTACCGCTTATGACATCCTCAGGCCGCTTTTTACCGGAGATGCCATCCTCAGGCCGCTTTTAACTGCGGATGACATTCTCAGGCCGCTTTTTCTTGTAGATGGCATCCTCAGGCCGCGTTTTCTCGTAGATAACATCCTCAGGCCGCTTTTAATATCAGTTGGCATCCTCAGGCCGCTTTTTATGGCAGATGACTGGACATGCAGCCGCTTCTAACCAAATCGCTGGGATGAGAAAACAGAAAGAAAGTGGCATGAGAAAGAGAAGAGTAAGTGGACAAACATGAAACAATACAATTTTATTGATTTAAAAGAAGGGAAATTACAGAATTTACGGACTTGGAGATGGAATATTGGGGATGGGGCGATTGGTCACCGGTGCGATGTAGAGGTAAGAACCGTTGTCATCAGGTGCTCGCCTCCGATTTCGTTTCGTTTTTCTTCCAAAAAACGAGCAAATCCAATAATAACAGCAACAAACTGCTGAAAGAAGTAAAGCCAAGGAAACGGCGCCAGAAATGAACATTTTCCAATTTTCTGTGAAAATCCAAGAGTCTTTTGAGCCAGATTTTGCGATTGAAGGCTTCATCTCGGGGATTACGGTATAGTCGCTTAGGTGCTAAAAAGATACAGTAACCCTTGCTTGTAAAGTCAGTACAGATGAAATTAGGCCAACTTGTTTGAAGTGGACGGCTTGGCCTTTTCGCACTTCTTTGCCAACGTGGAGTTCCAAGCCTTGCTTCAGAGTTGTGGCAAAAGTGCCACTTGAAGGGACTCGGTGGACTGTTCGAGAGTGGTCGGTAGAGTTCACGACGAAGTAGACCTGAACGTGTGCGCGTGAGAAAGTGAGCGGGCACGTGCGGTCACACACTCACTCACCCAGTCAAGCTGATGTGCACGCGTGTGAAAGTTGTTTTTTTAACGTGAACACGTGTGCAATGTGTAACTGTGTCTTTATCTTGGTCTCTATATGTCTCTGTCTCTTTCACTCTCTCTTTCTTTCTCTCTCTCCCTCTCGCTTTCTCACTCTTTCTTTCGCTCTCTCACTCTCTCTCTCGCTCTCTCTTTCGCTCTCTACCTCTCTATATTCCTGACAAATTTCACAGGAAGGGTAACGCGCTTTTAAATGAATTCATTAGAAAAGTTATGCCAAAATGGTTGTAGAAAGAGAAAAACATAGTTATCCGTTTACCGTAACGAAAAAGTTTTTCGCGAAAACCAAAAAACCAAAAAAAAAGTGCTGTTTTTTGCGGTTTTTCGCCAAAAACTTTGCTAGCTGTCGAGAAATCATGTTTAAACTAATTGACATTGTTTCTTAGAAAGCAATTTGCAATCGTTTTCAATATATATCTTTGTGTTTTGGTCAAGTTTGAAAAACTACCGTATTTCCCCTTTCGGCTACCGTAACCCGTCGCCCAAAAGAGACGTCGGCCCAACAGCTTCAGAATAACATATTTGGGTCATACGAGTATTTGGTACACACTTAAAAGTTTGACTTTTTCCATGTCCCCGGTCTGACGGGCCTGGCCTCTTAAAGGGGAAGGACCTCGTAAAATTGATTTTTTAAAGTCTCTTAACAACTATTTTATTGAATAGATGTTGTTTCCACGATTTCGAAACATACCCCTTTTATGTGATTTGGACTGCAAAAGGGGCGCGTTTACACGGCCGTTTTACTCGTTTGCCGCACGGAAACACGGCTAGAGTGGGCGAGAGAGTGTGGGAAATGGGGAGACGGAGAGTAGGCGGCAATTCAAATTGTAATTTCTTCAAATTTCAAGCGCTCCTAACGCTCCTTTTTTAGCGTGAACACTGTCTCTCTCTCTCTCTCTCTCTCTCTCTCTCTCTCTCTCTCTCTCTCTGTCTCTCTCTAATCTCATTTTCAGTAATTATAACTACTCTCTTCCTCCTAATTTTACTAAACCATGGAGATATTAGATCCTCAGCCCAGCAGCCAATTTAATATTCCATAAAATGTGCTCCTAATGAAATTGTAATTTTCAGTTTTTTAAAATCTTTTTATTTAAAAAAAACTTTTCAGATTTTGCCAAAATTAACCAAATTGATTACCGGTCGCTATCACACAATTGTCCTTGGAGGAGGGCTGGGTAAGTTTTCTATTTTTCAAAAATTATAAAAAAAATCGATATAACTGGCTTAAAATTTAAATTTCCAATTTGAAGTGATTTAAAAAACGATACAAAATTAGTTTTTGAATCGATTGGTGTATCGAACAAGTAGTTCAGGAAATACCTGTTTGTGCCGGTTCTGCCCGCGGCGCGAAATACAAAAATCGATAATCGACAATTTGGTCAAATTTAGCCCAAACAGTTTATAAACTGATTATTTATATAATTTTAAAGGTGAACTAAAATTAGAATTGATTGTTGCGCCGGTTTCGGGGCGCGGCGCGCCAGACAAAAATCGATAATGGGCAAATTGCTCAAAAATGGTCAATTTTGGTCCAGTAAAGTTCTAAAAAAAATTTTCTCTCTCTCTCTCTTCCACTACCTCACTAACTCACATGCTCCGTTGTCGCTACAATATAAGTATCTCCACTCTGCTGAATAAAGACAAATCCCTCCCCAACATCCTTCTTCACCAAAAGACACCCTTCTCCGCTTGGAACCGTGCAACTTGACTTCGAATCAGTGTAACAACTCCAAATTCCTCCCTGGATCATTTTAAATTTGAGTAAATCAATTTGATCAACCTTCAAACTACACCGATCACCAGAAACAGCCGAATAGTGACCATTTGAATGGATGAAGTATGGAAGAGGGTGGTATTGGAACACAGTACCGTTGTCTGTGAACTGGCCAGCGTGGACAACCTGAAAAGGCAATGAAATTTAGAAAACAAAAGTTTTTTTACTTGGACAAACTTTCCATGATGTAGACCTTGGCGATAGCAGAAGCGGGTGTTTATTGCGTTCAGGGTTCGGCCTTTGAAGTCGGATTTTTGGCAGCTGTCGACGAGGACAGTGACAGTTTGGCTGATTTCACGGAGAGAGGTTCCTTTTAGAAGGGCTTGTTCAATCAACTCCTGAATAGGGTGTTGGAAGAGAGAGAGAGAGAGAGAGAGAGAGAGAGAGAGAGAGAGAGAAGGGGGCAGGTAGGCAGACAAAAGCAGCTTTCTTAAAGCGGCCTTAGGTTTCCATCTGCTTTCTTAAAGCGGCCTTAGGTTTCCATCTGCACTCTTAAAGCGGCTTTAGGTTTCCATCTGCTCTCTTAAAGCGACATTAGGTTCCCATCTGCTTTTATAAAGCGGTCTTAGGTTTCCATCTGCTTTGTTAAAGCGGTCTTAGGTTCCCATCTCTTTTTTAAGCGGCCTTAGGTTTCCATCTGCTATTTTAAAGCGGCATTAGGTTTCCATTTGCTTTATAAAGCGGCCTTAGGTTTTCATCTGCTTTGTTAAAACGGCATTATTTTTCTATCTGCTTTCTTAAAGCGGCCTTAGGTTTTTATCTGCTTTTTTAAAAGCAGCCTTAGGTTCCTATTTGATTTTTTGAAGCGGCCTTAGGTTTCCATTTGCTTTATAAAGCGGCCTTAGGTTTTCATCTGCTTTGTTAAAACGGCATTATTTTTCTATCTGCTTTCTTAAAGCGGCCTTAGGTTTTTATCTGCTTTTTTTAAAAGCAGCCTTAGGTTCCTATTTGATTTTTTGAAGCGGCCTTAGGTTTCCATCTGCTTTGTTAAAGCGGCCTTAGGTTTCCATCACTTTTTTAAGCGGCCTTAGATTTCCATTTGCTTTCCTTTTTGGTTCTCAGTACCAACTTTACGTCAGCCCTCTTTAGCCCCCATTTGAAGGTATAATCGTGGATTTAAACGCTTAAACATAGATCCAAAGGTGCGTGCGTGAGTACGTGAGTACGTGCGTGAGTTACTTACCTTGGGTACCACATCCCTATCCAACAGAAATCCACTGAGTCTTCCACTATTAAACAACTGTGCCAAAACCTGTTCGTAATGGTGAAGTCTGTCTTGCTCCCTCATGCTCTTCAGAACCCTAACATGATGTTTACAACTCTTAAAGGGGAAGGACCTCGTAAAACTGATTTTTCAAAGTATCTTTATTATTATAGTTTCCTTGAATAGACATAGTTTCCACGTTTCCGAAACATACCCCTTTTATATGTTTTGACTGCAAAAGGGGCGCGTTTACAGGGCCATTTTACGCGTTTGCCTAGAGTGGGCGAGAGAGTGTGGGAAATGGGGAGACGCAGAGTTGGCGGCAATTCAAATTGCAATTTCTCCAAATTTTAAGCGCTCCCAATCGGTTCATTTTGATCCAAAATGGGCAAAAGAGGTATTTTTCGGAATCCTGGGAATGAGATCTAGGCTTTAATCACAAAATTAGAAAAATTATTTTTACGCGGTCCTTCCCCTTAAAACTCTTAAAACCCTAACCCTGCGATGTTTCGAATCGCCAAGTTGAAATCTTCTGTTTCGGCCTGTACAAACTGTAGTTGTTGTTGGATGTCATTGACTTGGGCCTTTGAAGGAATTTGGTTGATGAAGAGAGCCCCGAGAATCATTGATCCTCCAATTGCTAGCAAAGCAGGGACTAATCTTTTGTTTCTTTGGACAACTGAAAAAGACAATTAGATTATGGTTGGTTTTCAACGAAAAATAGTAAAAAACGGCTTGTTAAAGGATACAGGTCCATTGGGTCCCGCAACGATGGGCGGATTTGGATATTCACCATGGTATCGTAGCTTATGGCAATTTGACAGCTTATTTTTTTCATTTAATTTTCGGTTTTTATGGTATTTCTTCTTCTTTTTTATTGTTTTTGAGTTGAAATGCTTGTTTTTTAAGTAATTAGCAATTATACAAAGCGCATTATACTGTGAACTAGTGTGAAAATACTTAATTTTTGTTCGAAAACTCACTTTTTCTCAAAAATTAACGTATTATAAATGTTTTTTTCTTTGTTACTGTGTTTTGAGCTTCTTATTTAGTTTTAATGTTTTACTTTAGGTAAAAAATCTACCTTACGTTGTCCTCATGGGAAAGAAATGGAAGCCTACGCAAGGTATGCTCACGATTTTTCTAATCCCCCCACCCCCCTATTCAGAAGATATATTGATTGCGACCGGAATCTACGGCTCAGAAAAGAAGAAAAAAATCGCGATTCAGGTGAATCTCACCGAGGGAAACGACAAATAAGGGAATACTGGTAGCCAGGTGACCATATAAGAAATTATATGGGTTTGAGACGAGAGAGAGAGAGAGAGAGAGAGAGAGAGACGTGTAAACGCAGGGCAAGCCATGCGTAAACCTATAAACTTTATAAACTTACTGGAACGACAGTTGTCCTCAATTATGTCCCTCACTTTTGCCTCAATTGATGGCGTTGTGTCCACAATTACCAGTTTCGTAGGGTAGCATTCAAATCGCGCATTTGGGTCAGCCAACCTAAAAATTTGGTTAGTTTTACAAAAATTGGATAAAATTACTCTCCATCCCCCAAAGTGTACTCAAAGTAGCCTTTGTCAAGTAGACTGGAGGCACTGAACACCAGTAGAAATGGAACCAGAGCCTGTAGCCTCATTTGAAGAAAGAATTGAGTTGTATTTTTGCAGAAGATCCGACGTCTTAAAAATGGTGTGAACCCTTATCACTAATGTTTTGAACGCTTAAACGTACTCCGTAAACAGTGATAGTGGTAGAGAGAAATTCTAAAACAAATAGAAGCGTTACTCATGAGTTCCGCTTTGCCTACGAGAATAGATCGTGCAAAATTAGTTTGCAGAAAAGAGAGAGAAGAGAGAGAGAGAGAGAGAGAGAGAGAGAGAGAAAGAGAACTCTTAGTGGAGGAGGGTCCAGAAAAGCTCGATATCGAGGGACTTCTCATTTGAAGGGGAAGGACCGTGTAAAAATAATTTTTCTGATTTTGCATTAAAAGCCTAGATCTCATTCCCACATACCTAGGGAGGGTCTGTCAAAAGTTTTACCCACCCTTAACTTTTGGGCCGTGACCCACCTTAACCCACCTACCCACATTAACCCGTTCGAAATCTTTTGATTAAGGAATATTTTGGAGTAATACTTACTAATTAATTAAGTTAATTATAGTAAAAAGGTTAAAAATACCCCATCCAACCCTATTTTAAAAGGGAGGCATCGGTGGTGCAGCCAGCTGACTGTCTGATTCCTCTGCGTCCCTGCCCGGCACTGTCTGCGCTCTCCGCGGGGTGTACACTCTCTCGGTGTCTGTCCCGAAATCGTGATTCAGTTAAGAGGGGTGTTAAGAGGGGGACCTTAACTCGAACGCGGCGCCTACTTTGGCGAGGAATAACTTTGCGTACAGTGCATATTTTTCGATCAAATTTGGAGGAGTGGTAGATCAAACAATTGAGAGGGTAATGCAAAAATTTGAAGTTCAATAAATTATTTTGAACGCTGTTAGATGGCTTTGAAAATGGAAGAAATTGCACATACCCCCTTAACTGACCACTTTAACTCGAAAAATGGAAAATCGTAAAACGTTGGATTATTGAATTTTAGGTTAAGACAGATGTATAGAAGTGTTTTGACCAACTTAATTACCTTTGTACTGCCCTTTTTTCCGGAAAACACCCCTGATAACCCCAACCCCCCCCCCCCCCCCCCTTAACTTTTGGCCTCCTATTCCCAGGATTCCGAAAAATTTCTCTTTTGCCCATTTTGGATCAAAATGAATCGATTGGGAGCGCTTGAAATTTCGAGAAATTGCCATTTGAATTGCCGTCAACTCTGCATCTCCCCAATTCCAGCTCAGATATGACGAGAGAGTATACTTATTCGGAGAGTCCTGACTGCCAGAAAACTAGATATTCTTATGAGCGAGGAGGGTGTCAGACAACGAGAGAGTGAGAGAGTAGGATAAATGGAGAGGGCAGATTGGTGAGGGACAGAGTGGAGATATCAAACGAAGATACTCACTCTCTCTCTCACACACACACACACACACACACACACACACACACACACACACACACACACACACACACACACACACACACACACACACACACAAAGATAAATTTATTTGCTCCGTTCTCTAGAAAAACCACAAATACATAAAAACTACTCTATTTTTCATACACTGCTCTCAAATTCCTCCCTGTTTACAAACTCAAAGTCTAAAAACTCCTCGTCGATTTTGAAACATTCTTCCTCCTTCGCATCGTTTTCTTTCATTTCTCCTATCTGGCAGTTCAGTTTTTCATAGATCTGACGAAATCCTGTTTCAAAAAAAAGTTTGGGACCCTTACCTGAATCTGAATCTGGGACAATTTCGAATACAATGGGTCCCGCCGCGATCGACTGGATCTGGCACTGCGCACGGAGCAGAATATTCTATCTATTGCTTTTGTTGTGACCTAAAAGTAAAAAGTAGGAAAAAATAAAGAAAAGTGTGATTGAACCTCGCAGATGAAATCTCTCCTTTCCATGGCGATGCTTCTGAACATACCGTAGCCTTCAATGAGCTGGTCTAATACGAAGAGGAGATTGACGACTGCTTCTCCATCAGAAATGGACTGAAATTCGGTTAGTTTAAGAAATTATTTATTAAAGCGGCCTTAGGTTTCCATCTACTTCAGAAAGCGGCCTTAGGCTTCCGTCTGCCTTTAAAAAGCGGCCTAAGGTTTCCATAAACTCTCTTAAGCGGCCTTAGGACTCCATCTGCTTTGTTAAAGCGGCCTTAGGTTACCATTTGCTTTCTTGAAGCGGCCTTAGGTTTCCATTTGTTTTCTTAAAGCGGCCTTATGTTGTCATCTGATTTTTTAAAGCGGCCTTAGGTTTCACTCTGCCTTTAAAAAACGGACTTAGGTTTCCATAAACTTTCTTAAAGCGGTCTTAGGTTTCCATATGCTTTAAAAGGCGGCCTTAGGTTTCCATCTGCTTTCTGAAAGCGCCTTAGGTTTCTATCTGCTTTCTTAAGCGGCCTTAGGTTTCCATCTGCTTTTGAGAGCGGCCTTAGGTTTCCCTCTGCTGCTTTCTGAAAGCGGCCTTAGGTTTTGATTTACTTTCTCAAAGCGGCCGTAGGTTTTTATCTACTTTCTTAAGCGGCCTCAGGTTTCCCTCTGCCTTTGAAAAGCGGCCTTATGTTGCCATCTGATTGTTGGAGCGGCCTTAGGTTTCCATCTGCTGTCTTAAAGCGGCCTTAGGTTTCCATCCGCTTTTTTAAGCAGCCTTATGTTCTCTTCTGCTTTCTTAAAGCGGCCTTAGGTTTCAATCTGCTCTCTAAAGAGACAATAGGTTTCCATCTGCTTTTTAAAGCGGCCTTAGGTTTCCATCTGCTTTCTTAAAGCGGTCTTAGGTTTCCATTTGTATTTAGAAAGCGGCCTTAGGTTTCCATCTGCTTTTTAAAGCGGCCTTAGGTTTCTATCTGCTTTCTTAAAGCGGTCTTAGGTTTCCATTTGTATTTAGAAAGCGGCCTTAGGTTTCCATCTGCTTTCTTAAAGCGGCCTTAGGTTTACGTCTGCCTTTGAAAAGCGGCCTTAGGTTTCCATCTGCTTTCTTAAAGCAACCTTAGGTTTCCATATACTTTCTAAAGCGGCCGTAGGTTTCCATATACTTTCTAAAGTGGCCGTAGGTTGCCATAAGGGCGCCGCGCCGACAGACACAAACTGGCTCCATGGCCCAGTGGAAAGACGTCCGATCGACAAGATGGAGGTCGGGGGTTCGGATCCCAGTACGTTTTTCTTTTTCTTTTCCTTTGTATTGATTAAACAATGTATTATAAATCATAAAAATTTCCCTTACCTGAAGTCTTTGCAGAATCTTCTCCAACAACTTCGGAAAAGTGAGAATTCCCTTCCCGATGGCATCAAAGAACTCTTTCCTCTTCCACGGATCCACTTCTGGTTTCTCAGAATGTAAATCCTCCAAAATTGCGTAATAACTGTTTCTCCAAGGAAGGGAAGTATCCCAAAATCTCTAATTTGACAAGTCAAGAAAAAAAACAGTTACCGCTGGTTTTGGATTGATTGAAGTCAAAAAGGGCTGGCCTTCTTCGTTCAAGAAGGAATCCATTGGAAAACTGAAATCAGGTGAGAACTGTGTGATGAAGTGAGAGAGTATTCTTACGAAAACATTGATAAGGTGCAAAAACACCGGTTCTAAGGGGTCGGGGGAGAAATCGAGATATTTCTCATTGATGGAAAAACAATGAATCATTCGGAAAACAAGTTCTGGGGAAGAGTGAAGGCAAAATTTAAACAGAAGATTTAGGGCCCTACGGTTACTCTACTCCACAGGCCCCTTTGACCTTAAAGCTAGTTAAGGCCTTAATTTTACTCTTAACATTAGGCTCCTAAGGGAGTTAAGACACTAAGGTTTTTTCCTTCTTTAACATTGTACATGATCGTAATACCTTATGGACTCTTAACATCTACGGCCTTATTGCTTTTAAGACCTCTTATATTCCTTAGGCGGTTATGACCTTAATGCTCCTTTAAGAGCTAAAGTGCTTGAGGAGACATCACAAATACCCGTGAATACGAAAAGAAATGTTAAGGCCTTAATTCCTCCTTCATTTCTCAAGGGCACGAGTGATCTTAAAACCTTATTTTCAAAATCATAAAAGCTAAAAGAAAAGCAAGCGGCAAACTTGAACCAGCAAATTCACATCGTAAGGTTACATCCGCCGGTGCATACCGCTGAAAATTTTTTGTGAAAGGCGCTTATGTTGTTCAAATGCGGTTTTCTGCGGCCTAAGGTTGTAAAAAGCGGCCTTATCTTGTCAAAAATGGTCTTCTGCGGCCTGAGGTTGCAAAAGCGCTCTACTGCGGTCAGAGTCTGTAAAAATAGGTTTTCAGCAAAAAAAAAAATGATATTTAACTAAATTTTGGATGAATGAATGGCGGCCGCCGACCTTTTTAATTGCATCAATTGTTACCTTAAAAAATATAGCTTTTCTCACAGGTGGCTGGCCTCGAAGCCCTTTTCAATTTAGAAAAAAAAGCAGATAAATTTTAAAACCAACCAAGAGTCAGAAAAAACCCCAAGAAAGCGTTATAAAAACAATGTAAATGCAACAACGGATTTATTACCGTACCATTCTTAGGCCTTGACGGCGGTCATCTCGATCTTCTTGACATCTTCCGGGCAAAAGTCGGCAAGAGGGCTGTAGAGCTGCCAGAAGGTGATGCTGTGGCTCTCCTGTCCTATGGTGATGAAGAAGTGGTTCATGTGGAGGTCCCTGAAATTACCGTAACCTAGGTATAATCGTAATCTTACTCGTAGGCACTAATGAACAGCTTCCTAAAGTAGGAGATGATGGAGAGGATGGGAGCGGCACGGGCAAAGGAGTGACGCCGTGTGGCAGTGAAATTGCTAAGGCTTCTTAATCGTTTGAAGGAAAACTGACTAACCTGGTGATGTTAAGTGTGAATCGGACTTCGATCAGGGCGGCCATACTCTCAGCTTGGAAGAGAGAAAATGAGAGGAAAATGACAGGAAGTTTTAAATATGATAATGACTAGGGCGCGCTTGGCTCGCTAACGCTCGCGAAGACGCGCCCTAGCTGGGGGGCCTGCGGACCCCAGACTCCCTGCGTGATTCAAAATTATCAGCTATATTTCATAAGGTTATAATTTAAAGATACTCTAGGTACCAAGTGCTTTTTCAATTTTTCAAATATCAGCTCAATTGAGCTCTCCTTCTACCTGTGATTAAGCGTTGAATTTTGCGCAAATGACGACTTTTTCGGTAATTTTCCATTTATCAAAATTCTTTTTCAATTTAAAACTTTTTAATGCGGTTTCAGCGAATGCCATTTGAGAACTCAAAATCTGATTACAATTCGAACTTTAAATTCCAAAAAAAAGTATTGATTTTCCGAGGTTGGCCCACATACATTTTTTGCCTCTTTCAAGTTACCTAACGATAAGATTTCTGTTAAGATAGAATCCTCGGATTCTAAAACTTTTTAGCGGCACATTTGAATTGTACATTTTTAGTGGAAGGAAAAATTCCAAACAAGCTATAATCATAATGAGCACTTCCGGCACCTAAATTCTGATTTGGGAGAGGGTCAATAACAAAAAAAGCATTTATGAATACCCCGCTAAGACGGGAGTGGTTTTATCGTATATCTATATGTCTGTGTAACAGTTTGACCGTGTATGTGTCTGAGTGTGACCATGCGCATGTGTGCATGTATGTGCGACCGTGAAAATGTGTGTCTGTATGATCGTGTAATCGTGAACCCATGTGATCGTAGACACACACACGATCACACGGTCAAACATTTACACAGACAAATCACACTGTTTGACCGTGGGATATGTCTGTGTAAATGTTTGACCGTGTGATCGTGTATGTGTCACTGTGTGACCATGTGCACGTGGGCATGAATATGTGATGAGAACGTGTAATCGTGTATCTGTGTGTTTGTGTGATTGTTTGGCGGTGTGATCGTTCATACTTATTTCATTTTCTGAAATCTCCTGAAACCTTGGACACCCAAAGTATTCAATCGCCAAGACATAGAAATAACGTCTACTCCATCGGTGGGTAAACATTGATAACATCCTGTTTTCATCGTTTGAGACCGTTATCACCCGTGTTTGGGGAGTTATACTTTTCTCTTTTGAAAGTTAGACCCTTCCTTCGACACTAACCGTACGGTTGCTTTTACAGGTGACCAAGTAGGTGGTTTTGTGATTTCTCATCAAGAATATGCATCCTTATCTGTTGTTTACAGTAAAACTAGATAAGACTGCTTTGAAATTGAGTATTTGATTAAAGGGGGAAGGACCGCGTAAAAATAATTTGTCTGCGTTTGTGATAAAAGCCTAGATCTCATTCCCAGGATTCCGAAAAATACCTCTATTACCTATTTTGGATAAAAATAAACCGATTTAGGAGCGCTTGAAATTTTGGGGAAATTGTAGTTTGAATTGCCGCCAACTCTGCGTCTCCCCATTTCCCACACTCTCTCGCCCACTCTGGCCGTGTTTCCGTGCGGCAAACGCGTAAAACGGCCGTGTAAACGCGCCCCTTTTGCAATCCAAATCTTATGAAAGGGGTATGTTTCAGAATCGTGGAAACGACATCTATTCAATGAAATAATTGTAAAGAGATTTTGTAAACTCAATTTTACGAGGTCTGCTTTAAGCTAATATAATATTTTAGAAGAAAATGGAAAATTCAACTGAAACGGTAGCTGACGTTACTGAAATGGTAAGTATCAAGAGAGGGAGAGAAAGAGAGAGAGAGAGAGAGAGAGAGAGAGAGAGAGAGAGAGAGAGAGGTACAGACAGATTTTTTTGACAGAAGTGAGTGAGTGAGTTTTTATCTTGTTTCAGCCTCCAACTCCTGAACAATCCATATCTTCCGTCAAAGTGTCCAAAAAACCAAATACATCACTCAAACACCGTCGTGCCAGTGAGCAATTCTACCTAGCCAACATAGAAAAGGTGTTTTTTTTAATTAAAAAATCAAAATAGAAAACTTTTTTAAAGGAAATAGACCACTGGAACCAGATAAACTACCTTATCCATCATCTGATTAAAGGAGCTCAGTTAACAGTTTGTAGTTTTTTTTCCTCTTTGAAAACTAGTTCGTTTAGAAACAAATTGCACTCAATCTCGAAATCCAAAATGTCAATCGTTTGAGAATGGAAAAGTACGGTATGATTGGTACTTCTAATAGTAATTCAAATGGTAAAAGCTTGATTTACTGAACTAAAGTTACAATTAAGTTTTTCAGCATCTGGGGCGCCTGAAACGTTCCCTGATGTCTTTAGTGAATCATTTCGAGACGCATTGGCCACTGTTTTGGAGAATCCTTTTCGGAGGATTGCTTGCCCACCTATACCGAAAAGTGGGTTTTAGGACACACATAGAGAGAGAGAGAGAGAGAGAGAGAGAGAGAGAGAGAGAGACGTATCTGTCTGTCTCTCTCTATTTCTCTCTCTTCTCTTTCTCTCTTTCTCTCTGATATCTCTCTTTCTCTCTCTCTCTCTCTCTCTCATCTCTCTCTTTCTCTAACTCTCTCTCTCTCTCATCTCTCTCTTTCTCTAACTGTCTCTGTCTCTCATCTCTCTCTTTCTCTAACTCTCTCTCTCTCTCTCTCTCATCTCTCTCTTTCTCTAACTCTCTCTCTCTCTCTTTCTCTCCCTCTCCCTCATCTCTCGCTCGCTCTCTAGGCGGAGTTTTCTCTGAAAGGAGCTTCTAATGTGCCACTCTTCGTATTCAAAGAGAAGCGGCTTCTTTGATGCAACTGGCGCTTTGTGAAGGCGTTAGAGCCAGCTGGCGACAGGGCCACTGAATTGAGGCATTGATCGCTCAATGGCTGTACACTGACCAGATTTGAATCTGCCACCTTAAAACGATGATTGAATTCGTGTAATCGATTTTGCAAATGATGAATCGATAAAAAAGAAAATGTTAAAACTAATAATTAAAATTCTTCATTTGTAATGAGAGATTCTTACGCCAATCTTGCCCGACGTTTACAAGAAATTGTTGTTGTCTGTGCTATTGCAATTCCAATGATTTTATATTTAAATTTTTTTAGAAATCAGATTTTAATGTATGCTGATGTAATCATCATTTTCAGAAGTGAACAACAGAGGCCGCCGACCTAGGGAATGTGATGATCCACAATTAACCACGAAAAAGAAGAGAAACAGGGAAAATAGAAAGAGATGTGATGAAAACAAGAAAGAGGTTATTTTTAACAGATTCATGGTAAGTATTTCAAAAGTTTCAAAAGAGGTGGTTTTCAGCACGTTTCAAACCTTTTCAACGCTTTTCAAACTCTTCAAAGAGAATTGTTGCTTTTGACAAAACAAGTCAGTTTTATCTGTCTCTCTCTCATTCTCTTTTCTCTCTTTCTCTCTATCTCTCTCTCTGTCTCTCTCTCTCTTTCCCTCTCTTTCTCTCTCTCTCTCTCTCTCTAACGTTTTTTGTCTCCGCCTCTCTGTCTCTCTGTGTCTCTTTCTCTCTCTCTCTCTCTAACGCTCCCTATATTTAGATCAACGTATATTCTGAGCTCTTCGACAATCGAACAAATATCTTCACCAATAGTGAAAAAGCAGAAGCGGCTCATATAAAGAAGACTGTAGATTACATCAAGGAAGCCATGGATAGTCTAGTTTCCCGTAATTTTCATTTTCCAATTTGAAGTGTGAAATTTAATTTCAGACATTGACAAGGCTGAAACTACTGATGGTCAAGAAGCCAATGTTTTCGCAAAATCTTGAATAAAATCTCATTTTATAGAACTAATTGGTTTTTATCTTCAAATTTTGTTTACAACCAAGTACAAAAGACAATCTACCGGTTTACTACTGTAACACAAAGGAATCACACAAAGAAATCGGTTTCTTCAATTTCCGGTGATCCTGTGCTTAAGAGCCACGTACAGACCGTGAAGCTGAAAAACATTCATAAGATGTGAAACGAAATAGAGCCCACACACACTCACGGGTACACACACGCGCACACGCGTATACACACAGTCACATACACATACACACACGTATACTCACAGTCACACACACACACTCAAACACACACACGCACGTACAACACACATGCACACACGTATATACACACACACACACGCGCGCCCACATACACACAGTCACACGCACAGTCGTGTGCTAAACGGAGATTGTCCCGTGTTCCATTTCTCTTAGGTTCTAGTTAAGCTTTAACTTAAACGTAAAGGGGAAGGACCTCGTAAAATCGATTTTTAAAATACTCTTTACAATTGTTTCATTGAATAGATGTCGTTTCCACGATTCCGAAACATACCCCTTTTATACGTTTTGGGCTGCAAAAGGGGCGCGTTTCAATGGCCGTTTTACGCGTTTGCCGCACGGAAACACGGCCAGAGTGGGCGAGAGAGTGTGGGAAATGGGGAGACCCAGAATTGGCGGTAATTCAAATGACAATTTCCCCAAAATTTCAACCGATCCTAAATCGGTTCATTTTGATTCAAAATGGGTAAAAGGGGTATTTTTCGGAATCCTGTGAATGAGATCTATGCTTTTATCGAAAAATCAGAAAAATTTTTTTACGAGGTCTTTACCCTTTAAGGATTCAAGTTTCAAGTTTGGTTTTAGGAGTGGTATTCTCACAAACGCAACATTCAGAAGCTGGGGATTACACTTCAAGGTGGAGTCATTGACCTAATGGCCGTTCTGAAGGATATTCCTTAGTTTTAGCTTAAACGTAAAGCCCTAAATAACAAGAAGTGGTTTTTGAGGTCTATTAATTAATGAAAAACTCACGAAACCGAAGCATCCATCCATGGGCTCCGGATAGTTAGCGAGAGGAACAACGGGGTGGGCCTGGCGATAGTTGAAGTCCGCTTCCTCCAATTCGGCTGAAAAACAACTTCTTCGATGAAAAAACAGAACTTTCTTACCGATGAGGTCCTCATCCACCTGCGTCGGCCAGAAATATGAACCGCAACGGGAGCACCTATAAAGTTCATAAAAAGTGGTAACTTTGGGAATTCTCACCAGACGTTGGTGCGGATGCAGTTCTGACATACGCGGTGGCCACATGGGCCCAGCATCGGGAGTTCTCTTTCCCACTGGGCTGAAAAAAAGTTTTTAAGAGAGGGTAGTTCCTATTTTCCGGGACCGCTCGCGATAACCCGGAAACAAAACAAAAAATCGATAACTGTTAGTTGGCTCCAAATGTCATTCTTAGCCCAAATAATTGATCCCCTTTGGGGGGTAAATGAAGACTATGGCCTAATCCTATATCATTGGAGAGCCCGGTGTTTACAGAAATTGTCTCTTAAAATTTAAGTTTTTAGTTTTCTATAAGAACAAAGTGTTAAATTCCTTCGGGAAGCGTGGCGAGCGCCGCGCAATATTCCAAATTGATATTATTATGTTTCAAACAAAAACTGTTCTCAAAGTTTTCATAAATTTTCAGCGAAAACCTTGAAAAAAGAAACCACAACTCATGAATTAGCCATTATAAACAAAATTTTAGGAATCATGCAGAATTCGAATTATTTATTGAAATATTTAAAGTGGCCGAAAGTATGCCTTGTTTTTGAACAAATAGTCTGAAATTAAGAAAAACAAATCAAATTTCACTTTTTTGAACGGTTTTTGGGACAAGGGAATTTAAAGGGACCATCAGCCTCCTTTTCAAAATCTTGGCTAATCATATGCTAATCAGCCCTTTGTGAAAAAACGTTGCTTGGAGGGGTGTTGGGAAAAATTATCCTAATTAAGATGAGTGAATTTCAAAATGAGCCATTCTCATTTTGAAAAGGAGGCTGATGGTCCCTTTAAAAAAGGAAAACCTTGATTTTTGTTAATAAAAATGTTCCTCACACAAAAGAGATTCCAACTCATTTTGCGGGCGCGCCCGCGATAACCCGAAACCAATCTTTATCATTCTTAGACCAAATAAATCTTTTTTCAAGAAGCTCAAGAAGAAGAAAAAAAGATTTTGTCAGTGTTTTGGCCAATCTAAGACAATGATTATATTCTATCTCGTAGGCCAGCTCTAAGTTTACAATTATATTAAACTTTAAGTTCTTAGTTTACATTAAAAACTAAGTGTGATTTGTTTTCTGATGCTGAAAACTGTTTCTCCTGTTTGAAAATTTTGTTTCCCGCGTATTGCCTAGTCACGGCAGTACGATCAATTTAAAGTGGCAAGTAGAACCCAATTCACATCGTGGAAGATCCGCACGCGGACCGCTCGCGTGTGATGCCCGTAGCTGTGAGAGTAAGGGAAATAAGGAGGGCACAGACGACCATACATGCTATCTTTTCCCTCTCCGCGTATCCTATGCTATCTCGCTGTTTTTGGTTCTGAGTCAGTTCTTTGTTATGTCATCTCCAGAGGGAAATCTAAAAATAGCTTTCTCGCACGTGGCTTTTCGCAATTTCTTTTTCAGATGATTTCATCGCAGCGAAAACATGGAAATGGCGAAATTTTTGTTATCTAGATAGAAAAGTACTTACAGAAAGATTCCCTGCAGATCGGACAGCGGAGGCCCTCAACGTCAGACATAGTTGAATGGAGAGAAGAGTTCTAAAACGGTTTAAAATTTAAAAGGATTATAAAATGAGGTCATACGAGAGAGAGAGAGAGAGAGAGAGAGAGAGAGAGAGACAGGAAAAATCTATTTCGAAATGAGAAAAATATCGATTACACGAATTCAATCATCGTTTTAAGGTGGCAGATTCAAATTTGGTCAGTGAACGGCTATTGAGCGATCAATGCCTCGATTCAGTGGCCCTGTCGCCAGCTGGCACTAACGCCTTCACAAAGCGCCAGTTGCATCAAAGAAGCCGCTTCTCTTTGAATATGAAGAGTGGCACATTAGAAGCTCCTTTCAGAGAAAACGCCGCTTAGAGAGCGAGCGAGGGATGAGAGAGCGGGAGAGGGAGAGAGAGAAAGAAAGAGAGAGAGATGGAGAGAGAGAGGCAAGAGAAAGAGAGAATATCAGATAGTCAATTAGTCAATTTTTCCTTTTTTTTCGTTTCCTAAGCTCCCTAATGTCTTGACTCAGTCAGATCCCCAACGTCCTCGTATTCTAAGGTTGAAAGGTCGTGGTGTTTAGGGCACATACGCCCCTGGTTTCCATAAGGTCTTAAAAGTCCCAAAGGTCTGGTCCTCTTTAGGTACCTAAGACTTTGGTTTGCTTAAGGTCCTTAAGGTCCCAAATATCTGACCGTCCTAAGGTGCCTATTATCTTGGATTTTAAGATCCATAAGGCACTGATTTCCTAAAATCCCAGAGGCATTAGTTTCCAAAGTTTGTTAAGGATTGGGTCTCCTAAGGGGCCTAAGGCCTTGATCCTAAGGCCACTAGCTTCTTGGTTTTTAGATTCAATAATGTTTTTTCTACATAAGCAAAGGATTAACAGAAAATTTTGCGTTTGCAACCTCGAAATTACATTTTTAGGCGAAAAAATAGAAAAAAAATTTACTAAGTTTACAGCAGCGTTTCACCCAGGGGAAGAGAGAGAGAGAGAGAGAGAGAAACAGAGAAAGAGAGAGCACAGGAACTCTGAGAGGGAAGAGAGAAACAGTGGCGCATGGCTCATTCGATCGGTTGGGCGGCTTTCGAAAGAGGGCGGTGTGGTGCGCCGACCTTTTTTGGGGTACAATCGATTTGGTAGTGCTTACATGGGCTAGCCAAGTTAGGAGCAAGGGCTTTTAAGCTTTAAAAAGAAGGGGAGTCACCTAGGTCACCCAAATGCGGCCTACGGTTGCCAAAAAGCGGCCTCTCTCTTCTAAATCGGCCCAGAATTGCTGAAAAGCGAGGGGAGCGACCACATTTACTTTAAAAAGCAACTGGACCGGCATTAGACCATTCAAAAGGGCGGCCTGCGGTTGTCAAAAGCGGCTTTAGTTGGCTAAAAGCGGCTGGAGCGAATGAAACGAGCGAGTATGAATGCCCCTTCAGTGGACGGCGTTCGAAAGGGGCGGGGCGCGCCCCACGTGGGGGGTCCAATCGACCTCCGCGGAAGATTACGGTACCTATGGCGAAAAGGGAACTGAAGCGAATGAAGCCGTACCCAGTCGAAAATTTTGTTCCGCCCCAGTAGTCTGGGTTACTGTATACCCAAGGGGCCAATAGATGGCTAAAATGGAAAAAAAACCCTTTTCTGAGGGGCCTCCAAGTGAAATAAAGGGACCGCCAGGGACCTTTTTCAACTCTATCTCATTTTAAATAGCTTGAAAAGTTATTTTACAAAATATATAACAGTTTGGTGTTTAAATTCGTCGATTTGTTGAAATAGGCATATGAAATGCCACTTTTGGCCATTCCAGGCGGCAGGAACCTGTGGATAACCGGCATTTTGACGAACTACATGCACGGTGTTTACGCGTCCCTCCAACTGCTTCGCTTTGGTGTCACCTAAGCCTAAGATTGGTAAAAACGGCTTTTTGGGGGTCTTTTGCCGTTACAGACACTGTTAATTAGAACTTTTTTCGGTGACCTTAGCCGGTCTAGACGGGCTAAGGTCACCGAAAAAAGTTGTTGTTGCGAAAACAAGCAGCTTGGACTAATTAAAGAGCGTCTGGAGCGGCACAAGATCCCCGAAAATGGCCTTAGGCACCTTAGGAGACCTAGACCTTAACAAACTTTGGAAACCAATACATTTAGGAAATCAATGCCTTATGGATCTTAAAATCCAAGACGTTAGGCAGCTTAGGATGGTCAGATATTTGGGACCTTAAGGATCTTAGGCAAACCAAAGCTTTAGGTACCTTAGGAGGACCAGACCTTTGAGATTTTTAAGACCTTATGGAAACCAAGGACGTATGTGCCCTAAAACCAAGACCTTTAAACCTTAGAATGCGAGGACGTTGGTGATCTTACTAAGTGAAGACCTTAGGGAGCTTAATGACTCCAGGAAACCAAATACTTAAGGACCTTTGAAGAAAATGAAAACTCTCCCTCTCTCTAGCCCCCCCCCCTCTCTCTCTCTCTCTCTCGGGGGCAGCTGGTCGGCTGGCACCAAAAAACAACGCCGTTCGGGATGACTAGGCGCCCTGTCCTTTCATAAACGAGAGAGACGTCCAGAAAAAGTGCTGGGAACGGGACAGATGGCTAATTGTAAGTGAAAGAGATTAAAATAGAAAACGGTGGATGAGTCAGTGAACGGAGGGTGACTGAGTGGAAACACGAGGGACCGATGTCTGAAAATCTCTTTTAAACGGATATTTTTTCACATTCAGTGCTAATAACATTCAGAGAAGTCAAAAAAGTCAAAATAATCGCAAAAAATACAGCCTTTTCCTCAAAATACCACATAAATTGCCGATTTCTGGGCCGAAACCTGCGCCCACAGTGAGAAAAGTCATCCAAAAAGCGTTTTATTTGGAGTGATGTGACTCAAAATGGGTAAATTCGACAGGGTTAGAGACGCAGAAGACTCCGCGGTGGTTTGATTCCTCTCTGCTGCCTGAAATGGCGATGTCTCCCGTCGGGTGGTTATACTGTTGTCATGGGCGATTGGAAGAAGCTACGGCCACCAAATTTTGGCCATGGGTCGTAGGTGTGGAACTCTCGCTGCGCGCCAATTTACAGCGCATATGGTTGAAAAATAAGCGAACACGAAAAAAAACCGATTTTCAACAGGCGGCGCGGTGTCTCCTTGGTGTTGGGGGGTACGCATTAGACTCTGAATCTCGCGACCAGGGTTCGAATCCCGCCTCGGGCAATCTCTTTTGCCTATTAAGAAATGGTGTTTCCGCATTATTTCAAGTGTTACATTTTACTTTTCAATCCCTTAACTTTTTTGTTTTCTGGTTTTTTCGCACCAATTTTCGAGTTGAATTTTGAAGAACATATAATTAAATAATTCTTCTAGAAAGCAAAAAAAAATATATTCTGCAAAACAAAAACACACAGAAAATTAATTAGCAACCATTATAATTACTTTACGATTACCCAATAGTCGATATTTCTTGGGGTTTAGTTTTCAAAAGCTATGGTTACATTGTCACCTTCCCTAACATGGGTGTAGGGTTTAAGCGTCATTAATGTTTTGTGAATTGGTTTTTATTATTCAAAGAATAATTATAAAAAGAGAACAATTCATTGCGTGAAAAAGCGAACCGCAAAGGAGTTGGTGGTTTGGTTCCTCTTCGTATAAAAAGAGAACAATAAATAAGTTAGAACGCTTTAAAAAGATAACAAAATATTTCTAGGCGTTTCAAAAAGCTTGCCCTAGAAATATTTTGTTATCTTTTTAAAGCGTTCTAACTTATTTATTGTTCTCTTTTTATACGAAGAGGAACCAAACCACCAACTCCTTTGCGGGGAATTGAATTCGAATTTGCATGTCCGACTCCTCAAAAACAAAGTATCATTAGCATAATCTCTGCCCTCTTTTCCTACTCGTTTGCATAACGTACCCCCTCATTAGACTCTGACCTTCCTCCACTCTCTTCCCCCATTCCGATGTTTTTCTTAGGTCTACCTCCTCCCGTTGTCTGCTTCCAATGAGCAGGCAGCCTTCGACCGGATGGCGCAGAATCTCTCTCTCTCTCTTTCTCCCTCTCTAATCTCTTCAGAACGCACCCACAATTGCGAAGACGGCGGATCTTAGTCAATGACCACTGCTACCAAATCCACAAAAACACCGACGACTTCTCAGGAGCCGAGGTCAAATGTCGATCGATCCCTGGAGCCAAATTGGCTGGAGAAAACGAATTGAACGCCTTTTACTACATCCGATACCGTAATCCCTCCCTCTCATCTGGATTATCGATTGATTTCAGTCGCGAATCCCGTGATCGATGCTAAGACCATCTGGTTCTCTAAAAATTTGGTGATGCGCAAAAGTTTGGGCCAACAGCCAGGACAGTTCAGACAAAACACGATTCTACTGTTTCAAACCAAGCACTCGGCTGAGGTCAGGTGCCTTTCAAATTTTTCAAATTTGAAATTTCATTTTCAGCTCACAAGGCCTACTGTGCCTTGGTTAGAGATTTCCTGAAATTGCCGGCTCCTTACGAAAGTGGAAATTGTTTTGTGCTCTCTCCTTCTCTTTCACTGAATCATTATGTTACTACCTTAACGGCACAGAAAAAAAGAAAGAGAAAAAAGAAATTGAACCCCCTTGAGAAGGAGTATTAAGACACGAGTTCTCTAAGAGTCGAGCATAGGGCGGTCCCAGGAAAAATTTTTGCCTTCGATTTTGTTCTAACGTTGAATTTTAGTTGTCCTTGACCTATATCTTCGATTTGTAACGTTAGTTTGGGTCAAACGTTTTTACGTGCTTTCTTCAAAATTTTTCTTCAAAATTTTTTTTCAAAAATTCAGGTTTTTTGCGTCACTGGAAAAATCAATATTTTCGGGGCGAGATACGAATTTTTGATTATTAACAATTGTTCTTGAACTGTTTTTAGCTATCGATTGCTTTTTGTAGATTTGGATTTACTTGAGTTTGAAGCGAGATATAGATTTTGGGTTACAACAGCGTGGCACCTAAAAACGTTTGACCCAAACTAACGTTACAAATCGAAGATATAGGTCTAGGACAACTAATATTCAACGTTAGAACAAAATCGAAGGCAAAAAATTTTTCCTGGTACCGCCCCAGGGCGAAAGGGCTCGAGTCAGAGAAATCGTGTCTTAAAAACACTCATCAAAATAAAATGGAGCCTTTTATGAATCTTCAATTTGAAGAAAGCTAAATCCATTTTTCAGTACGCTAACCCAAGTTTGAATATGTTTTTTTTTCACAAAAAGGACCTATTAGAATAATTTTCAAAGAATGCTAATGTAATCCTCTTCCACCCATTTCTCCTCATTCGCTCTCCATCCCTGCCCAGGATGGGTCGTCTGATGCTTCTCTCCCTTCCTATCCTCATTTTCCTCGTTTCTTCATCTTTCGGAGATGATCGTACCCTCTACGCGGCCATGAAGGACAAAATCAAGTGGCCTGCGGTCTGTACGGACCACCCCTGGGCAATCAAAGCGACTGCTGGAGAATTCAACGACGACGCAGGAGCCCTCTGCTCCCTCACTTTTCCGTATTACGCCGACGCAAAACGAAGGCATGAGCTCTGTTCCGATCTTTTCTACGACAGGGTGGTCAGTCACTCCGGAGATGCATTCACAACCACGTGCAATTATAGTAAGTTTTTAGGAAAGAAGAAGAAAATGAGATTTTGCAGAAAGAACAAGTCAATGTCGGGAAGGGCAGATTATGGTCAGAGGAATGTGCTTTAGACTTCATGAAAAGATGGCGAATACTTTTTCGGATGCAGAGAGAGAATGTCGTGCCGAGGGGGCCACAGTCGCCGGCGATGTTCAATTCGAAGACTTGAAGTACATTCTATACCGTGAGTTTATCTCTCTCTCTCTCTTTTTCCTCTCTTTCTCTCTTTCTCTCTCTCTCTCCCTCTCTCTCTCTCTCGCTGGTTCTCTCTCTTTCTTTTTTCTTTCTTTCTCTCTTTCTCTCTCTTTCTCTCTCTCTTTCTTTCTCTCTCTTTCTCTTTCTCTCTCTCTCTCTCTCTCTCTCTCTCTTTCTTTCTCTCTCTCTCTCTTTCTCTTTCTCTTTCTCTCTCTCTCGCTCTCTCCCTTTCTCTTTCTCTCTCTCGCTCTCTCTCTCTCTCTCGCTCGCTCGCTCGCTCTCTTTCTTTTTTCTTTGTCTCTTTGTCTCTCTCGCTCGCTCTTTCTTTTTTCTTTCTCTCTCTTTTCTCTCTTTCTGTTTTGACAGGGTAAACTACCGAACCGGGAGAAAGAGAGAGAAAGAAAGAGAGAGAGAAAGAGAGAGAAAGAGAGAAAGAAAGTTCGGGTAAACTACCGAACCGGGCCTGACAGAACATTTATTTTCCATGCATGCTCAGAAAATCTACCGTAGCCTGTGCTTCTAGAAATATCAAAAGTACAGTAACCGCTGAGTAAAAGCTGCTCCAATGATAATATAGTTGCATTGGGCGAGATATGCCAACCAATGTGCTAATTGATGTTTCTGAAATGTCGTTTTGTCTTTTTCCTCCTCAGTCTCTTTTCTTTTCTCTCTCTCTTTCTCTCTTTCCCTTGCCCTCTTCCTCTCCAAACCAAGATCAAATCAACTTTTCAGTGGCGAATCCGATAATCTACGGGTTCGACGTGAAGACAGTTTGGCTCTCGAAAGATGCACAAATGGTATTCCGTCGCAATTTGGATTATTCCCTTCCCGGTCAACGAGTGACTTCCTCTTCTCCTGCCCGCTTTTACTGTGCCACCATTGCCAGCAGACTTCGCTCCGGTTAGTTTTACCCCAACGTTTTGGAAACGACATCTCAGGTCATAAGGAATTCTGTGAATTTGCCGAAAAATCATTAAATTTGAAGGCTTACTACGAAATGGGAAGTTGTTTTATTCTATCTCCATCCCTTTACATGGATCTGGGAACAAGAGGAAATGCGAAGAAGGAGGAGAAGATGAGGGACTTTGCTCACTTTAATCAAGACTGCAGAGTGAGAGCAAAGAGGAAAGTAAAATTAGTTGAGGTTTTAGTGGCTCAGTGATTCTGACTACGCCGTGTCTCCCCTTTCGAACGTTCGTGTAAGGGGAATGCAAGGTCTCATTCAAAAGTACAATTTACCCATTCGCCCTATTCTTCCGGCGTTTAAGTCTGAAGGCAACAACTTTTATATCCTCAACAGGGAGGTGGACGCTGCAAGTGAAGCTCTAGAAGTAGGTTTTCAGAGGGACTGAGAAAGGGAAAGAGAGCAAGAGAGAGAGAGAGAGAGAGAGAGAGAGACTATCGATTGGGTTCGGTAACGATATATAAGCCGTGAGCAACCCTCGGTCACATGAAAAAAAATGTGTTCGATTTGGCTGAAACGTCAACTGGTGACTACTTAGGATCCATAGACACGATATATAACGTTAGTTCCGAATATTCTAATTTCACAGCGAAACAATGGCACGAAATGTAAAAATTGTCATAACTGCCTTCAACATTGTGATATTGACAAATAGGAGAGCTTATTCGATAGACAATCATGAGCCAAAACTATGATATTTTATGGTCGGTTCTCGCCTTTGAAGTTTAACTGCCGAAAAATGACAAAAAAGGTGAAAAATTTACAAGAAATTTAGGTTTTTCGACTACCACAACTTCATGCTTAAAAGGCGAGAATCCTGACTACGTTCATCGTATTTGTCGTAAAATTTGCCGTTCAGAAACATCATTGAAAGTTAAAAATTTCGAATGTTATCATATTCAAAAATTGATTTGAAACTGTCATTTTCATGAAAAAGTGGGCTAAAATCCGACGAAAAAATATGGTTTTCATTCGATAACGCCAAAACTTTAATGGTTTTTAGCAAGAAAATAAGTTTTTTTCTAAAACGTTTTTTATTTACACCCTTGGTTTCCAGTTTTAGGCAAATACGTGGTGCTATAGGCTATTGCAACATTAAAGTTGCAGTAATCCATTTGTGAACGTTGGAAATGCAGAAAATCGATGAACATTTTCTATTCTTTGTAAAAATCATTCATCCTTAAATTTTTGGCGTTATCGAATGAAAAACATATTTTTTCGTCGGGTTTTAGCCCACTTTTTCATGAAAATGACAGTTTCAAATTAATTTTTGAATATGATAACATTCGAAATTTTTAACTTTCAATGATGTTTTTGAACGGCAAATTTTACGACAAATGCGATGAACGTAGTCCGGATTCTCGCCTTTTAAGCATGAAGTTGTGGTAGTCGAAAAACCAAAATTTTTGTAAATTTTTCACCTTTTTTTGTCATTTTTCGGCAGTTAAACTTCAAAGGCGAGAACTGACCTTAAACTATCTTTGTTTTGGCTCATGATTGTCTATCGAATAAGCCCTCCTGTTTGTCAATATCACAATGTTGAAGGCAGTTATGACAATTTTTACATTTCGTGCCATTGTTTCGCTGTGAAATTAGAATATTCGGAACTAACGTTATATATCGTGTCTATGGGTCCTCAGTAGTCACCAGTTGACGTTTCAGCCAAATCGAACACTTTTTTTCATGTGACCGCGGGTCGGACAAAATGCTCGATTTTACCAAAAAACCTCTCATAAATTTTCAGAAAGTCACTGATGGAGCATTCCTCTGGGCCAGGGATCAGTCAATGGAGATTGCGGATCTGCCACTCACGGGTGCCGTCATGCTCGGAAAACAATCTAATTATAAACTTCAAAAGGTCCCCGCCTTCTTCAGAGGGCACAGAATCTGCTCCACTGGAGTGACAAACAAGGAAGCAGTCAATATTCAAGATTGCAATGACCCCAACTCCGCAGATGCCCGTCTTCGCAAGGGATGGACGTATCTTAGACGTGATGATGGAAAGGGCATGTGTATAAAGGTAGGGAAGTCCTCTCAAAAGAAATCTAGATTGAGTTTCAGGCGTTTATCAAAGACTTGGACCCTAATAACAAGGAAGATCCCGGATATGAATGTAAAACTTTCGATGAATTGGATAGGTTCTGTAAGAGCATGCCGGATACTTTCATTTCGCCAGTGCAGAGCAGGGAAGAACAAACTAAAATCACAGGTAGGCACTTTATTGAAGAACATAAAGCGGGGTTGTAAGGAATCATTTGAAAGCGGCCTTAGGTTGTAAGGAATCATTTGAAAGCGGCCTTAGGTTGTAAGGAAGCGTTTGAAAGCGGCCTGAGGTTGTAAGGAAGCGTTTGAAAGCGGCCTTAGGTTGTAAGGAAGCGTTTGAAAGCGGCCTGAGGTTGTAAGCAAGCGTTTGAAAGCGGCCTTAGGTTGTAAGGAAGCGTTTGAAAGCGGCCTGAGGTTGTAAGGCAGCGTTTGAAAGCGGCCTTAGGTTGTAAGGAATCATTTGAAATCGGCTTTAGTTTGTAAGGAAGCGTTTGAAAGCGGCCTGAGGTTGTAAGGCAGATTTGAAAGCGGCCTGAGGTTGTAAGGAATCATTTGAAAGCGGTCTTAGTTTGTAAGGAAGCGTTTGAAAGCGGCCTGAGGTTGTAAGGCAGCGTTTGAAAGCGGCCTTAGGTTGTAAGGAATCATTTAAAAGCGGTCTTAGTTTGTAAGGAAGCGTTTGAAAGCGGCCTGAGGTTGTAAGCAAGCGTTTGAAAGCGGCCTGAGGTTGTAAGGGATTGTTCGAAAGCAGCCTTATCGTAAGGCTAGTAGGAAAGTGCTCAAAGCGGCCTAAGGTTCTAATTTGCAGTCCACTTGGTCGGGGACTAAAAGAAACTCAAAGTGAAATTTGCTTATTTTCAGAGCTCGTTTGGGCCCATATGAAAGAAGTGCAAGAGTTTGAAATTAAGCATAACACAAGGCACCGCATTGGTCAGAAGGCTCACAGGAGCGTTTACCTCGGCGGAAGGAAAGTGGACAATATGCGGGCCATAAACGGAGATGCTAAATTTATTTGGGACTACGACGGGCAGGACATGGTCTATAAAAACTGGAGGGCAGGAGAGCCCAACAACGGAGGATCAAACAACCGCTATGAGTTGGCTAAACTTTCTCTCTGTTTAATCTTAGCTTATTTTCAGTGCATTTGAGTATTGTGTGGAAATGACTATGCCTTGGCAAAGGGGAGCGTAAGCTAATATAATTAAATGTTTTATGAGCGAAGCATATTTCAGCGATCTCACTTGGGTCGATGTTAAGTGTGATATGCGATGCAGCGGTAGCTGGGAACATGACATCATGGGAGTCGTCTGTGCTAGAATTTTCGAAAGTTAGACGAAAATGAAAATTGTCTAAAAATGTTTGTTGATCATCTGTCAGAAAAAAGCAAAAGACCTAAAACCTGGTTTTCGCCCATTTAAAGGGGATGGACCGCGTAAAATTTATTTTTCAAAGTCTCCTTACATTTATTTCATTGAATAGATATCTTTTCCATGATTTGAAACATACCCCTTTTATATGATTTGGACTGCAAAAGGGGCGCGTTTACACGGCCGTTTTACGCGTTTGCCGCACGAAAACACGGCTAGAGTGGGCGAGAGAGTGTGGGAAATGGGGAGACGCAGAGTTGGCGGCAATTCAAACTCCAATTTCCCCAAATTTCAAGCGCTCCTAAATCGGTTCATTTTGATCCAAAATTGGTAAATGAGGTATTTTTCGGAATCCTGGGAATGCGATCAAGGTTTTTATCACAAAAACAGAAAAAAATATTTTTACACAGTCCTTCTCCTTTAACTCCATTTAACTTTCTTATTTTAAAGCTACCTAAAATTCAGATGCATTTTATCATTGTCTGTGCTCTCATCACCCTAGCCTACTGTGGCGTTGGCCCGGATGGCAACGACGGACGTCCTGGAGGACTACCGGGTGGTCTCATCGGACCTTCTCCTCCTCGCTCCTTCAGGGACGATTTGCAGCGTCAGGAGTTCCAGAACATCCGTGATGGGGAGAAGCAGCAGACCCAGGATGCAAAAGCGGAGCAACAGATGATACGGGATCAGCAGAAACAGCAGATGCAGGATTTGAGGGATCAGTCACGTGGTAGGAAACAAATTAACTGCTGAAAATAGGTTTGTTACAGGTGGCTGAAGCTCTTTTCTTCTTTCTTCGTGTCAATAAACAGTTGAACCTTGACTATCTCTCTCTCTCTCTCTCTCTCTCTCTCTCTGTTTCTATCTGTGTCTCTCTCGTCTCTATATCAAAATAAGGAAAGTGAGAGTGAAACAGTGACTGAGCGAGAGCTCCACCTACCCAGAAAGCAAAAAAAAAGAAATGTTAAAGGGGAAGGACCTCTTAAAATTGATTTTTCAAAGTCTTTTTAGAATTATTTTATCAAATAGATGTCGTTTCCACGATTCTGAAACATACCCCTTTTATATGATTTGGGCTGTAAAAGGGGCGCGTTTACACGGCCGTTTTACGCGTTTGCCGCACGGAAACACGGCTAGAGTGGGCGAGAGAGTGTGGGAAATGGGGAGACGCAGATATGGCGGCAATTCAAATTGCAATTTCCCCAAATTTCAAGCGCTCCTAAATCGGTTCATTTTTATGCAAATTGGGTAAAAAAGGTATTTTTCGGAATCCTGGGAATGAGATCTGGCTTTTATCGCAAAATCAGAAAAATTATTTTTACGCTGTCCTTCTCTTTTAAACCTAAACTGCAAAAGAAGGCAACAGCAGGCACATGGTTGTGCTCTGGTCGTGTAGACAGGGTAACAACGTCCTGCCCCACGCCAGCAACCCTCTCGGGATTCAATAAAACGCCGCCTCTTATATAACCCCTTCTCCGCGCGCCGCCGATTGTTTACGGGTGCGTGCGGCGCCAAGGCAGAGCCCCAGCCATTGCCTCGAATCAATAAATCGAACGTAATATCTTCATTTTTCATAGTTCTCAGATTTTCACCTTGGAATATGAATATTTGTCACAAAGTCTTCATCTCAGAAGAATTTCAGCCTTTTTGGTTCAGAGGTCTATTCAAAATTCAAGTTTTTAGAATTTCTCTGGATAATTTTCAATTAAAGCAAAGGGCTAACTTTGTTTTTCGTATTTTCCATATTCTTTCTAACAACTTTTATTTTTGACGAACTCCGTGGCGTTTTGTTATTGTCCTCAAAATTGCAATTGAAAATGGTCGACCAGTCGACGCCCGTCTACTTAAGTTGCCCACACATGTCCCACATGTGTGGTCCTGTGGTGTAGTGGTTATCACGTCTGCTTCACACGCAGAAGGTCGCCGGTTCGATCCCGGCCAGGACCTATTGTTTTGCTTTTGGTTTGTTCATTCCAACTTCTTGTATTTATTCATATTGATGTAGTCAAGGTCAGCAATTGTGCTTTTCGGAGTGATTACACTCAACTAGTCTGGGCCACTGAAATTCTGATTCTGAGCAATTGTATTTCAATAAACCATGATGATTTGAAAAACAAAGTTAAAAGTTAGAAGTGTGAGAGTGTATGTATGTGTGTGCGTGAGTGTGCGTGACCCCAATCCAATGTGGTTAATGACGCGCCATAGGAGCTCCAAAGTGGCCTTGTGGCGCAGTGGCAGACTCCTCGCTTGCGAACCTGGAGGTTGTTGTTTCGATTCCCCGCCACTTACCCTTTTGCTTCTATCATTTTGAACAGTTACAACAATAAACGACACTTGTTTGCTCCCACAAGCGGCTGCTTGTATTGATTGATTGTCGATATTGATCTTCCCATTTCCCAAAAGAAAAAGCGATTCACCATAAACCGTGCTTTTTAAAGTGCTTTTAAAAAAATGGTTATAAGTTATAAAATTATAAAATTCAACTCCTTCAATTTCCTCTTTCTGTCATTCCCCCCTCATTTCGTCCTCCGTTGCTCCTACAAGCATGGCCTCTACAATTGAAGTCCGTTTCACTCTCATGGTTACAAGGTCAGTCAATTTTCCTTTTCAATCTTTTTTTTTAAAAATGATTTTTAATAATTTTTTTAAATAATTTTCCTATACAATCTTCAGTGAGTGTAAGGTCTCCAAAAGGCATAGCTTCGACACCGCCACCAACGTCAATGACGTCATCGACTATTTCAGGAGCGGGTTCTCTGGCGCCTACCCGTAAGGTTGAAACTTGATGAAAATTAAGAAATAAGGTATGAAAATGATTGGAAGGTAGCTCCAAAGAGCGCTAATCGTAAGATTAAGGTAACTTTAGGAATCTGGCCTTGGGAAACATAATCCTGTGCATCGGAGATGACTACCGTAACCTGGATTCCAGCGATTTGGCCAACTCCCTGAAGGAAATGTGTGGTGACGGCGTCAATAAAGTGGAGATCATTGCCTCCAAGATGTAGACAAGTAGTTCTAATAAAGCACTTGTTAAAACGCAATGTCTGAGATAATCGACAAGGCCCAATTTGTTCTTGGACAGAAAAATAGTGCTTCGATTTGGCTGAAAATTGGTATGTAAGCAGCCAAAGCGGAAAATCGATTATCGATTTTTCGGTCCGGGTTACAGCAAATGGGTGCTGGGTACTGTAAGTCAGTTTAAACTTGATGAAAATTAAGAAATAAGGTATGAAAATGATTGGAAATTTTATGCTGGCAAACTTATTTGATAAGCACAACAAGAATCCTATCAAAATGCAATTTATAAAGTATTGTATTAACACAAAAAGTGGCAAAAAGCATGGAAAAGAGGTAATTTTGGCGGATTTTCATTGAAAAAAATGTTTTGGTAAATCATTTGATAAATTTGCATGTACTTTCACATGACACATGAAATCGACTTTTTTTCCCCGAGATTTGCGCAATTTTTGAGAAAAAGCGGCTGTCAATTTTGGTGCCCGCTGTGAAACATTGAAATCACCTCGCCGCCGCTATTTATAATTATGCTTGCAATTCTGTTTTGACTAACTTTACAGTTTATGGTCAACTGAAAAAATATTGGTTGTGGCAAAAATTCTCAAAGATTTTTTTTCCAATGAAAATCCGCCAAAAATACCTCTTTTCCAGGGGTTTCGGCGCTTTTTGTGTTAATAAAATACATTATAAATTTAATTACAAATAGA
>JAJQXH010000082.1:710000-718255 GCA_022343465.1 Oscheius sp. G VE-2021
GAGAGAGAGAGTGAGAGAGAGAGAAAAATTGAAAGAGAGAGAAAGAGAGAAATAGAGAGAGTAACAGGGAGGGGGGAGAAAGAGAAAGAGAAAGAGAAAGAGAGAGAGTGAGAGAGTGAGAGAAAGAGAAAGAAAAAGAGAGAGAGAGTGAGAGAAAGAGAAAGAGAGAGAGTGAGAGAGTGAGAGAAAGAGAAAGAGAGAGAGTGAGAGAAAGAGAAAGAGAGAGAGTGAGAGAGTGAGAGAAAGAGAAAGAGAGAGAGTGAGAGAAAGAGAAAGAGAAAGAGAAAGAGAAAGAGAAAGAGAAAGAGAAAGAGAAAGAGAGAGAGAGTGAGAGTGAGGAAGGGAGAGAGAGAGAGAGAGTGAGAGAGAAAAAAATTGAAAGAGAGAGAAAAAGAGAAATAGAGAGAGTAACAGGGAGGGGGGAGTAAGAGAGAGTGAGAGAGAAAGAGAAAGAGAAAGAGAAAGAGAAAGAGAAAGAGAAAGAGAAAGAGAGAGAGAGTGAGAGAAAGAGAAAGAGAGAGAGTGAGAGAGTGAGAGAAAGAGAAAGAGAGAGAGTGAGAGAAAGAGAAAGAGAAAGAGAAAGAGAAAGAGAAAGAGAAAGAGAAAGAGAAAGAGAAAGAGAAAGAGAAAGAGAAAGAGAAAGAGAGAGAGAGTGAGAGAGAGAGGGAGGGAGAGAGAGAGAGAGAGAGTGAGAGTGAGAGAGAGAGAGGGAGGGAGGGAGAGAGAGAGAGAGAAGGAGTGGCTTCAGAAGATGCCAACAGAAGGAAGACAATGAAACTTCGCTTCTCCTGCCAGTTATATACAAAAAAAAACTTCTGTTTAGCAATCATCATCTATTTTGTATTCAAAGCAATTTCAGATCCCTTAACGTCATGAAATCTCCAAAGAAATGTTAGTCTGTTAGTGTCATTCTTTGGCGTTATATCCTTGGCTAGGCATTACTTTAAAAGAGTTGGGGAATAAGTAACCTAAGTTTTTAAGTTCCCTAATGGATTAAAAACATACCACATGTACCGTGGAAATCGCGGTGTTTTCGACCATCGTTATAGACCGTTTCAGACAATCAATGACGTTTAGTTATTTGAGTATTCAGGTAAGAAAGGTCTGTTTAAAATATACTTTCTTATTTAATCACATTAAAAAAAATATATCTGGAGGTCCAGATTGAGTAGAAAAATGATTCAGTGTCATCCGGTTGCCATGCAAACATCGAGGGTTCGGATCCACCCGGGCTAACTTTTTAAAACATTTCTTTATTAATTCTTGTAATGAATTAAAAAAGTATTGTATTTTTGTAAAACAAATTTAAAATGTTCATATCACAAAAAAAATTTGACTTGGGGTGGATCCGAACCCTTGATATTTGTCTGGTCCACCGGCCGGCCCTGATCCATGCTTGCCCTTCGGTTTTCAACAGTAGTACTTGATCTCTGGAGGTGTCGACCTTGGCAAACTTCTGGGCCCTTTCATCGGTATGCTCCCACGTGTGCTGCCCATGATCCCTGATCTAGTCAACATGGCTGGATAATTCACATCAATGTACCTGTCACTGTGAATAAAACCGTGAACATTGATATTGAGGCGTTTATCTGTTCGAGCAAGGATACACACATACACACAGAGACATTTATCTTGAACGAGTGAACCTTATTTAAGTGTGAAACTGAAGTAAACAAGTAACTTTTATCTAAAGAATGCCAATTATATTGTTTTATTATATATTGTTTCTGTAATACACTGCTGGCCATAATTATACGGCCACCTTTCTCTGTTAAATTTTAGTCATTTCGAAAATTTCTAAAACAGTATGCTATCATCCAGTGGATTAAGCATGCATTTATGAACAGATTCCTTTTTTAAAATCGGAATTTTATTGACATACGACTCTGTCACGTCCGTTCCCGCGAGGGCCCTTGTTTCAGCATACGAAGGTAAATTTTTTTTGGTGCCAAAACAGACACCATTCGAGAGAGCATAAAAAGTTACTCAAGAATATGTTCTTGTTTAATTTTACAAAAAAATTTGTAGCGAGCAGAACGATTTGTAAAAGCAATTCTTGGGATAAAACTTCGGGTATTCAAATGAAGAATAATGAAAAGTTCCCGTTTGATGGCCAAAATTTATGTTTTCTGTTGCACAGTGCTCAAAACAGAATTTTTTGTAAAATTAAACAAGAACAGATTATTGGGTAACTTTTTACGCTCTCTCGAATGGTGCCTGTTTTGGCACCAAGAAAAATTTACCTTCGTATGCTGAAACAAGGGCCCTCGCGGGAACGGACGTGACAGAGTCGTATGCCAATAAAATTCCGATTTTAAAAAAGGAATCTGTTCACAAATGCATGCTTAATCCACTGGATGATAGCATACTGTTTTAGAAATTTTCGAAATGACTAAAATTTAACAGAGAAAGGTGGCCGTATAATTATGGCCAGCAGTGTATAAGATTTTTGTGAATGACAAAAATAAAAAAAAGATTTTTGTAGATAACAAAAATCAAACGAAAAATAGTTTTTGTGGATAACAAAAATAAAGAAATAAAAGATTTTTGTGGATAACAAAAATCAAATGAAAAAAAGATTTTGTGGATAACAAAAATAAAAAAATAAAAGATTTTTTGTGGATAACAAAAATCAAACGAAAAATAATTTTTGTGGATAACAAAAATCAAATGAAAAAAGATTTTTGTGGATAACAAAAATCAAATGAAAAAAGATTTTTGTGGATAACAAAAAAAAATAATATAAGATTTTTGTGGACAAAAATAAACAAATTAAAGATTTTTGTGGATAACAAAAATAAAAAAATAAAAGATTTTTTGTGGATAACAAAAATCAAACGAAAAATAATTTTTGTGGATAACAAAAATCAAATGAAAAAAGATTTTTGTGGATAACAAAAATCAAATGAAAAAAGATTTTTGTGGATAACAAAAAAAAATAATATAAGATTTTTGTGGACAAAAATAAACAAATTAAAGATTTTTGTGGATAACAAAAATCAAATGAAAAAAAATTTTTGTGGATAACAAAAATAAAAAATATAAGATTTTTGTGAATAACAAAAATAAAAAATAAAAGATTTTTGTGGATAACAAAAATCAAATGAAAAATAATTTTTGTGGATAACAAAAACTCAAATAAAAAAAAGATTTTTGTGGATAACAAAAATCAAATGAAAAAAGATTTTTGTGGATAACAAAAATCAAATGAAAAATAATTTTTGTGGATAACAAAAACTCAAATAAAAAAAAGTTTTTTGTGAATAACAAAAATAAAAAATAAAAGATTTTTGTGGATAACAAAAATCAAACAAAAAATAATTTTTGTGGATAACAACAATCAAATGAAAAAAAGATTTTTGTGGATAACAAAAATCAAATGAAAAAAGATTTTTGTGGATAACAAAAATCAAATGAAAAAAGATTTTTGTGGATAACAAAAATCAAATGAAAAAAAGATTTTTGTGGATAACAAAAATCAAACAAAAAATAATTTTTGTGGATAACAAAAATAAGAAATAAAAGATTTTTTGTGGCTAACAAAAATAAAAAAATATATGATTTTTGTGGATAACAAAAATAAAAAAAAAGATTTTTTGTGGATAACAAAAATATAAAATAAAAGATTTTTGTGGAAAACAAAAATAAAAAATATAAGATTTTTGGGAAGATCACAAAATAGAAATTCTTTAAAATTCGTTTTAATTATTGTCATCCTCAGGATGACAAAAAAAAATTCTTTAAAGATCGTTTTAATTATTGTCATCTTCAGGATGACAAAATACAAATTCTTTAAAAAATCGTTTTAATTATTGTCATCCTCAGGATGACAATATAAAAATTCTTTAAAATTCGTTTTAAATATTGTCATCCTCAGGATGACAAAATAAAAATTCTTTAAAAAGTCGTTTTAATTATTGTCATCCTCAGGATGACAAAATAAAAATTCTTAAAAATTGTTTTAATTATTGTCATCCTCAGGATGACAAAATAAAAATTCTTTAAAAAATTCGTTTTAATTATTGTCATCCTCAGGATGACAATATTAAAATTCTTTAAAATTCGTTTTAATTATTGTAATCCTCAGGAATTTTTATATTGTCATCCTCAGGATGACAATATAAAAATTCTTTAAAATTCGTTTTAATTATTGTCATCCTCAGGATGACAAAAAAAAAATTCTTTAAAGATCGTTTTAATTATTGTCATCCTCAGGATGACAAAATAAAAATTCTTTAAAGATCGTTTTATTTATTGTCATCCTCAGGATGACAATATAAAAATTCTTTAAAATTCGTTTTAATTATTGTCATCTTCAGGATGACAAAATACAAATTCTTTAAAAAATCGTTTTAATTATTGTCATCCTCAGGATGACAATATAAAAATTCTTTAAAATTCGTTTTAATTATTGTCATCCTCAGGATGACAACATTAAAATTCTTTAAAATTCGTTTTAATTATTGTCATCCTCAGGATGACAACATAAAAATTCTTTAAAATTCTTTAAAATTCGTTTTAATTATTGTCATCCTCAGGATGACAACATAAAAATTCTTTAAAATTCGTTTTAATTATTGTCATCCTCAGGATGACAAAATAAAAATTCTTTAAAATTCGTTTTAATTATTGTCATCCTCAGGATGACAAAATTAAAATTCTTTAAAATTCGTTTTAATTATTGTCATCCTCAGGATGACAAAATAAAAATTCTTTAAAATTCGTTTTAATTATTGTAATCCTCAGGAATTTTTATATTGTCATCCTCAGGATGACAAAATAAAAATTCTTTAAAATTCGTTTTAATTATTGTCATCCTCAGGATGACAAAATAAAAATTATTTAAAGATCGTTTTAATTATTGTCATCTTCAGGATGACAAAATACAAATTCTTTAAAAAATCGTTTTAATTATTGTCATCCTCAGGATGACAATATAAAAATTCTTTAAAATTCGTTTTAATTATTGTCATCCTCAGGAATTTTTATATTGTCATCCTCAGGATGACAAAATAAAAATTCTTTAAAGATCGTTTTAATTATTTGTTATTTAACGCTGACTTTTCAATTTTTTAAAAAAAGTCAAGGGAGTTGGGAAAACCAACTGTATTTTTAACGCTGACTTTTCAATTTTTTTAAAAAAAGTCAAGGGAGTTGGGAAAAAAATAAAATTCATTTTAAAAATATAATTTATTTTAGTCAAAAAGACTAAAAATAAAATTCATTTTAAAATGAAAATGTATTTTAGTCAAAAAGACTAAAAATATAATTTATTTTAAAATGAAATTGTATTTTAGTCAAAAAGACTAAAAATAAATATTTTTTTAAAATGAAATTGTAGTTTAGTCAAAAAGACTAAAAATAAAATTTATTTTAAAAATAAAAATGTATTTTAGTCAAAAAGACGAAAAATAAAATTCATTTTAAATTGAATTGTATTTTAGTCAAAAAGACTAAAAATATAATTTATTTTAAAATGAAATTGTATTTTAGTCAAAAAGACTAAAAATAATTATTTTTTTAAAATGAAATTGTAGTTTAGTCAAAAAGACTAAAAATAGAATTCATTTTAAAAATAAAAATGTATTTTAGTCAAAAAGACTAAAAATAAAATTCATTTTAAAATGAAATTGTAGTTTAGTCAAAAAGACTAAAAATAAAATTCATTTTAAAAATAAAAATGTATTTTAGTCAAAAAGACTACAAATAAAATTCATTTTAAATGAAATTGTATTTTAGTCAAAAAGACTAAAAATAAAATTCATTTTAAAAATATAATATATTTCAAAAAGACTAAAAATAAAATTTATTTTAAAATGAAATTGTATTTTAGTCAGAAAGACTAAAATTAAAATTTATTTTAAAATGAAATTGTATTTTAGTCAAAAAGACTAAAAATAAAATTCATTTTAAAATGAAATTGTAGTTTATTCAAAATTACTAAAAATAAAATTCATTTTAAAATGAAATTCTATTTTAGTCAAAAAGACTAAAAATAAAATTCATTTTAAAAATAAAAATGTATTTTAGTCAAAAAGACTACAAATAAAATTCATTTTAAATGAAATTGTATTTTAGTCAAAAAGACTAAAAATAAAATTCATTTTAAAATGAAATTGTAGTTTATTCAAAATTACTAAAAATAAAATTCATTTTAAAATGAAATTCTATTTTAGTCAAAAAGACTAAAAATAAAATTCATTTTAAAATGAAATTGTATTTTAGTCAAAAAGACTAAAAATAAATTTAAAAAAAAATGAAATTGTAGTTTAGTCAAAAAGACTAAAAATGAAATTTATTTTAAAATGAAATTGTATTTTAGTCAAAAAGACTAAAAATAAAATTCATTTTAAAAATATAATTTATTTCAAAAAGACTAAAAATAAAATTTATTTTAAAATGAAATTGTATTTTAGTCAAAATGACTAAAAATAAATTTAAAAAAAAATGAAATTGTAGTTTAGTCAAAAAGACTAAAAATAAAATTCATTTTAAAAATGAAAATTGTATTTTAGTGGAAAAGACTAAAAATATAAAATTCATTTCAATATGACAAAAATGTATTTTAGTCAAAAAGACTAAAAAATAAAATTCATTTTAAAATGAAATTGTATTTTAAAGTTAAAAAGACTAAAAATAAAATTCATTTTAAAAATATAATTTATTTTAAAGTCAAAAAAGACAAAAAATAAATTTTTCATTATCAAAATGAATGATTGTATTTTTTAGTCGAAAAAGACTAAAAATAAAATTTCATTTTTTAAAATGGGAAATTTTATTTTTAGTCAAAAAGACTAAAAATAAAATTCATTTTTGAAATGAAATTGTATTTTAGTCATTTAGACTAAAATATAATTTCATTTTTTAAAAATGAAATTGTAGTTTAGTCAAAAAGACTAAAAATAAATTATATTTAAAAAATATAATTTTATTTTTAGTCAAAAAAGACTAAAAATAAAATTCATTTTTAAAAAATATAATTTCATTTTTAGTCTTTTTATTTAAAATACAAATTCATTTTTTAAATCAAATTTTAATTTAGTCAAAAAGACTTAAAAATACAAATTCATTTTTAAAATGAATTTTTATTTTTGAAGTAGAAAAACACTTTTTGAGAAAATAAAAATTGATTTTAAAAATAAAAATGTATTTTTGGTCAAAAAAGACTAAAAATACAAATTTCATTTTACAAATGAAATTTTATTTTTATCTAAAAAGACTAAAAATACAAATTCATTTTAAAATGAAATTTTATATTTGTAGTCAAAAAGACTAAAAATAAAATTTATTTTTTAAAATGAAATTTTATTTTTAGTCAAAAAAGACTAAAAATAGAAATTCATTTTAAAATGAAATTGTATTTTTAGTCAAAAAGACTAAAAAATAATTTATTTTTTAAAATGAAATTTTAGTTTTTGAGTCGAAAGACAAAAAATACAAATTCATTTTAAAAATATAATTTTAATTTTAGTCAAAAAGACTAAAAAATAAAATTCATTTTAACAAATGAAATTGTAATTTTTAGTCAAAAAGGCTGAAAATGCATAGTATATTTTAAAATGAATTGTATTTTTTTAGTCAAAAGACTAAAAATACAAATTCATTTTAAAATGAAATTGTAATGTAGTCAAAAGACTAAAAATACATTATTTTTTTAAATGAAATTGTAATTTTATTTTTTAGTCTTTTTGCAAAAGACTAAAAAAATTTATTTTTAAAATGAAATTATTAGTTTAGTCAAAAATTTAAATAAATTTGCATTTTAGAGCAAATTTATTTTTATTGAAAACTGAAAAATAAAAATTTATTTTTAAAATAGTAATTCTATTTTTAGTCAAAAAAGACTAAAATAAAATTTCATTTTTAAAATATAATTGTATTTTTAGTCAAAAAAAGACTAAAAATAAAATTTCATTTTAAAATTAAATTGTATTTTTAGTCAAAAAAAGACTAAAAATAAAGTTATTCAATTTAAAATGAAATTTTACTTTACATTATAAAAAGACTAAAAATAAAATTTATTTTTAAAATGAAATTGTATTTTTAGTCAAAAAGACTAAAAATAACAATTTCATTTTAAAAAATATTAGTTTATTTTAGTCAAAAAGACTAAAATACAATTTCATTTTAAAATAAATTATATTTTTAGTCAATTAAAGACTAAAATAAAATTTCATTTTAAAATGAAATTTTATTTTTAGTCAAAAAGACTAAAAATAAAAAATTCATTTTAAAAAATGAAATTGTATTTTTTA
>JAJQXH010000084.1:0-52500 GCA_022343465.1 Oscheius sp. G VE-2021
CAAAAAGACTAAAAATAAAATTCATTTTAAAATGAAATTGTAGTTTAGTCAAAAAGACTAAAAATAAAATTCATTTTAAAATGAAATTGTATTTTAGTCAAAAAGACTAAAAATAATTATTTTTTTAAAATGAAATTGTAATTTAGTCAAAAAGACTAAAAATAAAATTCATTTTAAAATGAAATTGTATTTTAGTCAAAAAGACTAAAAATAAAATTCATTTTAAAAATATAATTTATTTCAAAAAGACTAAAAATAAAATTTATTTTAAAATGAAATTGTAGTTTAGTCAAAAAGACTAAAAATAAAATTCATTTTAAAATGAAATTGTATTTTAGTCAAAAAGACTAAAAATAAAATTTATTTTTAAATGAAATTGTATTTTAGTCAAAAATACTAAAAAAAATTATTTTTTTAAAATGAAATTGTAGTTTAGTCAAAAAAACTAAAAATAAAGTTCATTTTAAAAATATAATTTATTTTAGTCAAAAAGACAAAAAATAAAATTCATTTTAAAATTAAATTGTATTATAGTCAAAAAGACTAAAAATAAAATTTATTTTAAAATGAAATTGTATTTTAGTCAAAAAAGACTAAAAAAATAAAATTCATTTTAAAAATGAAAATTGTAGTTTAGTCAAAAAGACTAAAAATAAAATTCATTTTAAAATGAAATTGTATTTTAGTCAAAAAGACTAAAAATAATTATTTTTTTAAAATGAAATTGTAATTTAGTCAAAAAGACTAAAAATAAAATTCATTTTAAAATGAAATTGTATTTTAGTCAAAAAGACTAAAAATAAAATTCATTTTAAAAATATAATTTATTTCAAAAAGACTAAAAATAAAATTTATTTTAAAATGAAATTGTAGTTTAGTCAAAAAGACTAAAAATAAAATTCATTTTAAAATGAAATTGTATTTTAGTCAAAAAGACTAAAAATAAAATTTATTTTTAAATGAAATTGTATTTTAGTCAAAAATACTAAAAAAAATTATTTTTTTAAAATGAAATTGTAGTTTAGTCAAAAAAACTAAAAATAAAATTCATTTTAAAAATAAAAATGTATTTTAGTCAAAAAGACTGAAAATATATTTAAAAAAAAATGAAATTGTAGTTTAGTCAAAAAGACTAAAAATAAAATTCATTTTAAAATGAAATTGTATTTTCGTGAAAAAGACTAAAAATAAAATTCATTCCAAAAATAAAAATGTATTTTGTCAAAAAGACTAAAAATAAAATTCATTTTTAAATGAAATTGTATTTTAGTCAAAAAGACTAAAAATAAAATTTATTTTAAAATGAAATTGTATTTTAGTCAAAAAGACTAAAAATAAAATTCATTTTAAAATGAAATTGTATTTTAGTCAAAAAGACTAAAAATAATTATTTTTTAAAATGAAATTGTAGTTTAGTCAAAAAGACTAAAAAAAAAATTTATTTTAAAATGAAATTGTAGTTTAGTCAAAAAGACTAAAAACAAAATTCATTTTAAAATGAAATTGTATTTTTTTTAGTCAAAAAGACTAAAAAATAAAATTCATTTTTAAAAAATGAAAATTGTATATTTAGTCAAAAAAAGACTAAAAATAAAATTCATTTTAAAAATATAATTTATTTTAGTCAAAAAAAGACAAAAAATAAAATTCATTTTAAAATGAAATTGTATTTTTAGTCAAAAAGACTAAAAATAAAATTCATTTTTAAAATGAAATTGTATTTTTAGTCAAAAAAGCACTAAAAAATAAAATTCATTTTTAAAAATATAATTTATTTTACTCAAAAAGACAAAAAATAAAATTCATTTTAAAATGAAATTGTATTTTAGTCAAAAAGACTTAAAATAAAATTCATTTTAAAAATAAGAATCATTTTTAAAAAAAAAATGTATTTTAGTCAAAAAGACTAAAAATAAAATTCATTTTAAAAGTATAATTTATTTTAGTCAAAAAGACTAAAAACAAAATTCATTTTAAAATGAAATTGTATTTTAGTCAAAAAGACTAAAAATAAAATTTATTTTATAAATATAAAAATGCGGCATTTTTAGTCAAAAAAGACTAAAAACAAAATTCATTTTTAAATGAAATTGTATTTTTAGTCAAAAAACTAAAAAAATAAAATTCATTTTAAAAAGTATAATTTATTTTAGTCAAAAAGACTAAAAATAAAATTCATTTTAAAAAATAAAAATGTATTTTAGTCAAAAAAGACTAAAAAATAAAATTCATTTTTAAAAAATAAAAATGTATTTTAGTCAAAAAGACTAAAAATAAAATTCATTTTTAAAAAATAAAAATGTTATTTAGTCAAAAAGACTAAAAACAAAATTCATTTTAAAATGAAATTGTATTTTAGTCAAAAAGACTAAAAATAAAATTTATTTTATAAATATAAATGCATTTTAGTCAAAAAGACTAAAAACAAAATTCATTTTTAAATGAAATTGTATTTTAGTCAAAAAACTAAAAATAAAATTCATTTTAAAAGTATAATTTATTTTAGTCAAAAAGACTAAAAATAAAATTCATTTTAAAAAATAAAAATGTATTTTAGTCAAAAAGACTAAAAATAAAATTCATTTTAAAAATAAAAATGTATTTTAGTCAAAAAGACTAAAAATAAAATTCATTTTAAAAATAAAAATGTTATTTAGTCAAAAAGACTAAAAACAAAAATCATTTTAAAATGAAATTGTATTTTAGTCAAAAAGACTAAAAATAAAATTCATTTTAAAAGTATAATTTATTTTAGTCAAAAAGACTAAAAATAAAATTCATTTTATAAATAAAAATGTTATTTAGTCAAAAAGACTAAAAACAAAAATCATTTAAAAATGAAATTGTATTTTAGTCAAAAAGACTAAAAATAAAATGCATTTTAAAAATATAATTTATTTTAGTCAAAAAGACTAAAAATAAAATTCATTTTAAAAGTATAATTAATTTTAGTCAAAAAGACTAAAAATAAAATTCATTTTATAAATAAAAATGTATTTTAGTCAAAAAGACTAAAAATAAAATTCTTTTTAAAATGAAATTGTATTTTAGTCAAAAAGACTAAAAATAAAATTCATTTTAAAATGAAATTGTATTTTAGTCAAAAAGACTAAAAATAAAATTCATTTTATAAATAAAAATGTATTTTAGTCAAAAAGACTAAAAACAAAATTCATTTTTAAATGAAATTGTATTTTAGTCAAAAAGACTAAAAATAAAATTCATTTTAAAAAATAAAAATGTATTTTAGTCAAAAAGACTAAAAATAAAATTCATTATATAAATAAAAATGTATTTTAGTCAAAAAGACTAAAAACAAAATTCATTTTAAAATGAAATTGTATTTTAGTCAAAAAGACTAAAAATAAAATTCATTTTAAAATGAAATTGTATTTTAGTCAAAAAGACTAAAAATAAAATTCATTTTATAAATAAAAATGTATTTTAGTCAAAAAGACTAAAAACAAAATTCATTTTTAAATGAAATTGTATTTTAGTCAAAAAGACTAAAAATAAAACTCATTTTAAAAAATAAAAATGTATTTTAGTCAAAAAGACTAAAAATAAAATTCATTTTAAAAATAAAAATGTATTTTAGTCAAAAAGACTAAAAATAAAATTCATTTTAAAAATAAAAATGTTATTTAGTCAAAAAGACTAAAAACAAAAATCATTTTAAAATGAAATTGTATTTTAGTCAAAAAGACTAAAAATAAAATTCATTTTAAAAGTATAATTTATTTTAGTCAAAAAGACTAAAAATAAAATTCATTTTATAAATAAAAATGTTATTTAGTCAAAAAGACTAAAAACAAAAATCATTTTAAAATGAAATTGTATTTTAGTCAAAAAGACTAAAAATAAAATTCATTTTAAAAATATAATTTATTTTTGTCAAAAAGACTAAAAATAAAATTCATTTTAAAAGTATAATTAATTTTAGTCAAAAAGACTAAAAATAAAATTCATTTTATAAATAAAAATGTATTTTAGTCAAAAAGACTAAAAATATAATTCTTTTTAAAATGAAATTGTATTTTAGTCAAAAAGACTAAAAATAAAATTCTTTTTAAAATGAAATTAAATTTTAGTCAAAAAGACTAAAAATATAATTCTTTTTAAAATGAAATTGTATTTTAGTCAAAAAGACTAAAAATAAAATTCAGTTGAAAATATAATTTATTTTAGTCAAAAAGACTAAAAATAAAATTAATTTTATAAATAAAAATGTTTTTTAGTCAAAAAGACTAAAAATAAAATTCATTTTATAAATAAAAATGTTATTTAGTCAAAAAGACTAAAAACAAAAATCATTTTAAAATGAAATTGTATTTTAGTCAAAAAGACTAAAAATAAAATTCATTTTAAAAATATAATTTATTTTAGTCAAAAAGACTAAAAATAAAATTCATTTTAAAAGTATAATTAATTTTAGTCAAAAAGACTAAAAATAAAATTCATTTTATAAACAAAAATGTATTTTAGTCAAAAAGACTAAAAATAAAATTCATTTTATAAATAAAAATGTATTTTAGTCAAAAAGACTAAAAACAAAATTCATTTTAAAATGAAATTGTATTTTAGTCAAAAAGACTAAAAATAAAATTCATTTTAAAAATATAATTTATTTTAATCAAAAAGACTAAAAATAAAATTCATTTTAAAAGTATAATTTATTTTAGTCAAAAAGACTAAAAATAAAATTCATTTTAAAAAATAAAAATGTATTTTAGTCAAAAAGACTAAAAATAAAATTCATTTTAAAAATAAAAATGTATTTTAGTCAAAAAGACTAAAAATAAAATTCATTTTAAAAATAAAAATGTTATTTAGTCAAAAAGACTAAAAACAAAAATCATTTTAAAATGAAATTGTATTTTAGTCAAAAAGACTAAAAATAAAATTCATTTTAAAAGTATAATTTATTTTAGTCAAAAAGACTAAAAATAAAATTCATTTTATAAATAAAAATGTTATTTAGTCAAAAAGACTAAAAACAAAAATCATTTTAAAATGAAATTGTATTTTAGTCAAAAAGACTAAAAATAAAATTCATTTTAAAAATATAATTTATTTTAGTCAAAAAGACTAAAAATAAAATTCATTTTATAAATAAAAATGTTATTTAGTCAAAAAGACTAAAAACAAAATTCATTTTAAAAGTATAATTAATTTTAGTCAAAAAGACTAAAAATAAAATTCATTTTATAAATAAAAATGTATTTTAGTCAAAAAGACTAAAAACAAAATTCATTTTAAAATGAAATTGTATTTTAGTCAAAAAGACTAAAAATAAAATTCATTTTAAAATGAAATTGTATTTTAGTCAAAAAGACTAAAAATAATATTCATTTTAAAATGAAATTGTATTTTAGTCAAAAAGACTAAAAATAAAATTCATTTTAAAAGTATAATTTATTTTAGTCAAAAAGACTAAAAATAAAATTAATTTTATAAATAAAAATGTTTTTTAGTCAAAAAGACTAAAAACAAAATTCATTTTATAAATAAAGATGTATTGTAGTCAAAAAGACTAAATATAAAATTCTTTTTAAAATGAAATTGTATTTTAGTCAAAAAGACTAAAAATAAAATTCTTTTTAAAATGAAATTGTATTTTAGTCAAAAAGACTAAAAATAAAATTCATTTTAAAAATATAATTTATTTTAGTCAAAAAGACTAAAAATAAAAATCATTTTAAAAATAAAAATGTATTTTAGTCAAAAAGACTAAAAATAAAATTCATTTTAAAAGTATAATTTGTTTTAGTCAAAAAGACTAAAAATAAAATTCATTTTAAAAGTATAATTTGTTTTAGTCAAAAAGACTAAAAATAAGAATCATTTTAAAAATAAAAATGTATTTTAGTCAAAAAGACTAAAAATAAAATTCATTTTAAAAGTATAATTTATTTTAGTCAAAAAGACTAAAAACAAAATTCATTTTAAAATGAAATTGTATTTTAGTCAAAAAGACTAAAAATATAATTCATTTTATAAATAAAAATGTATTTTAGTCAAAAAGACTAAAAACAAAATTCATTTTAAAATGAAATTGTATTTTAGTCAAAAAGACTAAAAATAAAATTCATTTTAAAATGAAATTGTATTTTAGTCAAAAAGACTAAAAATAAAATTCATTTTATAAATAAAAATGTATTTTAGTCAAAAAGACTAAAAACAAAATTCATTTTAAAATGAAATTGTATTTTAGTCAAAAAGACTAAAAATAATATTCATTTTAAAATGAAATTGTATTTTAGTCAAAAAGACTATAAATAAAATTCATTTTAAAAGTATAATTTATTTTAGTCAAAAAGACTAAAAATAATATTCATTTTATAAATAAAAATGTATTTTAGTCAAAAAGACTAAAAATAAAATTTATTTTAAAAGTATAATTTGTTTTAGTCAAAAAGACTAAAAATAAGAATCATTTTAAAAATAAAAATGTATTTTAGTCAAAAAGACTAAAAATAAAATTCATTTTAAAAGTATAATTTATTTTAGTCAAAAAGACTAAAAACAAAATTCATTTTAAAATGAAATTGTATTTTAGTCAAAAAGACTAAAAATAAAATTCATTTTATAAATAAAAATGTATTTTAGTCAAAAAGACTAAAAACAAAATTCATTTTAAAATGAAATTGTATTTTAGTCAAAAAGACTAAAAATAAAATTCATTTCAAAATGAAATTGTATTTTAGTCAAAAAGACTAAAAATAAAATTCATTTTATAAATAAAAATGTATTTTAGTCAAAAAGACTAAAAACAACATTTCTTTTAAAATGAATTTGTATTTTAGTCAAAAAGACTAAAAGTAAAATTCAATTAAAAATGAAATTGTATTTTAGTCAAAAAGACTAAAAATAAAATTCATTTTATAAATAAAAATGTATTTTTAGTCAAAAAGACTAAAAAACAAAATTCATTTTAAAATGAAATTGTATTTTAGTCAAAAAGACTAAAAATAAAATTCATTTTAAAATGAAATTGTATTTTTAGTCAAAAAGACTAAAATATAAAACTCATTTTATAAATAAAAATGTATTTTTAGTCAAAAAGACTAAAAACAAAATTCATTTTAAAATGAAATTGTATTTTAGTCAAAAAAGACTAAAAATAATATTCATTTTAAAATGAAATTGTATTTTTAGTCAAAAAGACTAAAAATAAAATTCATTTTAAAAGTATAATTTATTTTAGTCAAAAAGACTAAAAATAATATTCATTTTATAAATAAAAATGTATTTTAGTCAAAAAGACTAAAAACAAAATTCATTTTAAAATGAAATTGTATTTTAGTCAAAAAGACTAAAAATAAAATTCATTTTAAAATGAAATTGTATTTTAGTCAAAAAGACTAAAAATAAAATTCATTTTAAAAATATAATTTATTTTAGTCAAAAAGACTAAAAATAAAAATCATTTTAAAAATAAAAATGTATTTTAGTCAAAAAGACTAAAAATAAAATTCATTTTAAAATGAAATTGTATTTTAGTCAAAAAGACTAAAAATAAAATTCATTTTATAAATAAAAATGTATTTTAGTCAAAAAGACTAAAAACAAAATTCATTTTAAAATGAAATTGTATTTTAGTCAAAAAGACTAAAAATAATATTCATTTTAAAATGAAATTGTATTTTAGTCAAAAAGACTAAAAATAAAATTCATTTTAAAAGTATAATTTATTTTAGTCAAAAAGACTAAAAATAATATTCATTTTATAAATAAAAATGTATTTTAGTCAAAAAGACTAAAAACAAAATTCATTTTAAAATGAAATTGTATTTTAGTCGAAAAGACTAAAAATAAAATTCATTTTAAAATGAAATTGTATTTTAGTCAAAAAGACTAAAAATAAAATTCATTTTAAAAATATAATTTATTTTAGTCAAAAAGACTAAAAATAAAAATCATTTTAAAAATAAAAATGTATTTTAGTCAAAAAGACTAAAAATAAAATTCATTTTAAAAGTATAATTTGTTTTAGTCAAAAAGACAAAAAATAAAATTCATTTTAAAAATATAATTTATTTTAGTCAAAAAGACAAAAAATAAAATTCATTTTAAAAATATAATTTTTTTTAGTCAAAAAGACTAAAAATAATATTCATTTTAAAATGAAATTGTATTTTAGTCAAAAAGACTAAAAATAAAATTCATTTTAAAAGTATAATTTATTTTAGTCAAAAAGACTAAAAATAATATTCATTTTATAAATAAAAATGTATTTTAGTCAAAAAGACTAAAAACAAAATTCATTTTATAAATAAAAATGTATTGTAGTCAAAAAGACTAAAAACAAAATTCATTTTAAAATGAAATTGTATTTTAGTCAAAAAGACTAAAAATAAAATTCATTTTAAAATGAAATTGTATTTTAGTCAAAAAGACTAAAAATAAAATACATTTTAAAAGTATAATTTGTTTTAGTCAAAAAGACTAAAAATAAGAATCATTTTAAAAATAAAAATGTATTTTAGTCAAAAAGACTAAAAATAAAATTCATTTTAAAAGTATAAATTATTTTAGTCAAAAAGACTAAAAACAAAATTCATTTTAAAATGAAATTGTATTTTAGTCAAAAAGACTAAAAATAAAATTCATTTTATAAATAAAAATGTATTTTAGTCAAAAAGACTAAAAATAAAATTCATTTTAAAATGAAATTGTATTTTAGTCAAAAAGACTAAAAACAAAATTCATTTTAAAATGAAATTATATTTTAGTCAAAAAAACTAAAAATAAAATTCATTTTAAAAAGATAATTTATTTTAGTCAAAAAGACTAAAAATAAAAATCATTTTAAAAATAAAAATGTATTTTAGTCAAAAAGACTAAAAACAAAATTCATTTTAAAAGTATAATTTATTTTAGTCAAAAAGACTAAAAACAAAATTCATTTTAAAATGAAATTGTATTTTAGTCAAAAAGACTAAAAATAAAATTCATTTTATAAATAAAAATGTATTTTAGTCAAAAAGACTAAAAATAAAATTCATTTTAAAATGAAATTGTATTTTAGTCAAGAAGACTAAAAACAAAATTCATTTTAAAATGAAATTGTATTTTAGTCAAAAAGACTAAAAATAAAATTCATTTTAAAAGTATAATTTATTTTAGTCAAAAAGACTAAAAATAAAATTCATTTTATAAATAAAAATGTTATTTAGTCAAAAAGACTAAAAACAAAAATCATTTTAAAATGAAATTGTATTTTAGTCAAAAAGACTAAAAATAAAATTCATTTTAAAAATATAATTTATTTTAGTCAAAAAGACTAAAAATAAAATTCATTTTAAAAGTATAATTTATTTTAGTCAAAAAGACTAAAAATAAAATTCATTTTATAAATAAAAATGTTATTTAGTCAAAAAGACTAAAAACAAAATTCATTTTAAAATGAAATTGTATTTTAGTCAAAAAGACTAAAAATAAAATCCATTTTAAAAATATAATTTATTTTAGTCAAAAAGACTAAAAATAAAATTCATTTTAAAATGAAATTGTAGTTTAGTCAAAAAGACTAAAAATAAAATTCATTTTAAAAATATAATTTATTTTAGTCAAAAAGACTAAAAATAAAATTCATTTTAAAAGTATAATTAATTTTAGTCAAAAAGACTAAAAATAAAATTCATTTTATAAATAAAAATGTTATTTAGTCAAAAAGACTAAAAACAAAATTCATTTTCAAATAAAATTGTATTTTAGCCAAAAAAACTAAAAATAAAATTCATTTTAAAAGTATAATTTATTTTAGTCAAAAAGACTAAAAATAAAATTCATTTTAAAATGAAATTGTGGTTTAGTCAAAAAGACTAAAAACAAAATTCATTTTCAAATAAAATTGTATTTTAGCCAAAAAAACTAAAAATAAAATTCATTTTAAAAGTATAATTTATTTTAGTCAAAAAGACTAAAAATAAAATTCATTTTAAAATGAAATTGTAGTTTAGTCAAAAAGACTAAAAATAAAAATCATTTTCAAATAAAATTGTATTTTAGTCAAAAAAACTAAAAATAAAATTCATTTTAAAAGTATAATTTATTTTAGTCAAAAAGACTAAAAATAAAATTCATTTTAAAATGAAATTGTAGTTTAGTCAAAAAGACTAAAAATAAAATTCATTTTAAATGAAATTGTATTTTAGTCAAAAAGACTAAAAATAAAAATCATTTTCAAATAAAATTGTATTTTAGTCAAAAAAACTAAAAATAAAATTCATTTTAAAAGTATAATTTATTTTAGTCAAAAAGACTAAAAATAAAATTCATTTTAAAATGAAATTGTGGTTTAGTCAAAAAGACTAAAAATAAAATTCATTTTAAAAATATAATTTATTTTAGTCAAAAAGACTAAAAATAAAATTCATTTTAAAATGAAATTGTAGTTTAGTCAAAAAGACTAAAAATAAAATTCATTTTAAAATGAAATTGTATTTTAGTCAAAAAGACTAAAAATAAAAATCATTTTCAAATAAAATTGTATTTTAGTCAAAAAAACTAAAAATAAAATTCATTTTAAAAGTATAATTTATTTTAGTCAAAAAGACTAAAAATAAAATTCATTTTAAAAGTATAATTAATTTTAGTCAAAAAGACTAAAAATAAAATTCATTTTATAAATAAAAATGTATTTTAGTCAAAAAGACTAAAAATAAGAATCATTTTAAAAATAAAAATGTATTTTAGTCAAAAAAACTAAAAATAAAATTCATTTTAAAAGTATAATTTATTTTAGTCAAAAAGACTAAAAATAAAATTCATTTTAAAATGAAATTGTAGTTTAGTCAAAAAGACGAAAAATAAAATTCATTTTAAATGAAATTGTATTTTAGTCAAAAAGACTAAAAATAAAATTTATTTTAAAAATAAAAATGTATTTTAGTCAAAAAGCCTAAAAATAAAATTCATTTTAAAATGAAATTGTTCTTATTTTAAAAAACATTTTAAAAACTCTGAAGAAGTGTTTTTTGTTTTTTAAAAGTTTCTTCTCTGAAGAAAGTTTTTTTTATTTTTGTTTTTAAAAATTGTTTTCTCTGAAGGAAATTTTATTATAAATTTTCTTATCCTCTCATTGAGGTGGTAATAAATATTGTTTTTAAATTTTTTCTTATCGCTTGTAGAGGCGATAAGGAATTAAAAAAAGAATGTTGTTTATCGCTCCATAGAGGCGATAAAACTATGAAAAAAATGTCCCTCCGCCCCGCAGAGTCAAAAAACAATTCTTTTAAAATATTGTTTTTATAGTGGCGATATGGATTTTTTTTAGATTATTTTTTTATTGCTCCATTGAGGCGAAAACAATTTTTTTTAAACATTTTCTTATCGCCCAATAGAGGCGATAAGGAAATTTTAAAAAAATAATTTTCTTACAATTTATTGAAGGAATACATTTTTTTATTCAAAAAATTCTATTCTTTCAATAATTTGTTGAAAAAACTATGTGTTTTCAAAGAATTCTATTCTTTCAACAATTTGTTGATGGAATAAAAACATTTTTTTCAAAGAATTTTATTCCTTCAACAATTTGTTGAAGGAATAAAATTCTTTGAAATTCTTCAAAAATTATAAAAACATTTTTTTCAAAGAGTTTTTTTCTTCAACAATTTGTTGAAATTAAAAAAAGACTTTTTTATAAAGCTTTTTTATTGCTTTAACACTTCCTATTGTTTTCTATTTTTCATTCCTATTTTCTTTTTCAATTTTTATGTTTTCTTTAGCCAATAGTTTCTAATTTATCTCTTCTTCCCTATCACAACTTCCCTACCGCACAATTCCATCTGATAACCGCCCGGGCGAACGAGGAAAAACAAGGAATGACGTCATGCTCTCATGCCGGGCCACTCCTCTGCGTCTCTGCCCTACTCACAACTGGTCAGCTGGGCGGCTGTTTTCGACGCTTGAACGTCTATTTTTAACCTATTTGCCAGATTCTGCCCTTCCAGAACTACTTTTCTTCTATTATTTTACTTATAACCTTTGTCTTTGCAGGGTAAACCTTTCTTTTCACTTTTTTGCCCACAAAAATCTTTTTTCCCAATGGAACTCCAAGAAGACGAATTTTCTCTGGAATCTCTCCCACAACACCTTCAATTGGGAATTGTGGAAAAGGTAATTTTTACTATTTTCTTTATTTCAATTAAAAATTGACTTTTCAGCTGTCTTTTAACGAATTCTTGGAACTTTCTGTTGGAAATCGGGCTCTTTCCAATATTTGCACTTCTCTGCCGCCAGGAGTCAAACTGGAGCACTATGTTTTCAATATTAAACTAGACCCGGTAATTTTCTTTAAAAAATTCTTTTTTTTAAAAATTTATGTTAAAAATCAATTTTCAGACGAATGACTATTTTGTTGGTTGCCATGGAGAAAAGGTGGAATTGGCTCATGTTCCGGAATATGTGTGCCTGAGCTGTGATCACTTGGAAATCAGTGTTGGTTTTTTAATTTTTAATTTTCAACTTTTAAAACATTTAATTTTAAACATTTTAATAAATAAAAATCAGAAATTGAAAAAAGTGGAAAAATACGAAAATATAAATTTTCCCAATTTTTTTTGGATTTTTTTTGTTTTTTTTTGTGGAAGAGTTTTCGCTGCGGGACCCAAAGGCCGCAAACATTGAAATTCTTCTTTTAATAACGTAAAAGTGAATTTTACGTTTTAATATAGTTGTTTTACTTCAAAAAGTGTCTTGGAACTAAATTTTAATCTTTCACCGGAATTTTAAAAAATTTATTTATTGATTAATAAATCAATTTTTTTTTATAGATTAAATCAAAAAGTATGCAAAAATCGATCCCATTTGGCGCATTTTAAATATGAAAAGGGTGTATTTTAAGGTTTTAGATTAATTTTTTAAAACTTTGTTTTTAAATAATTTTTACTTTAGTATTACAAAATTGTTTTACAAAGTTTAATTTTTCAACGCAATTTTTTAAAAAAAATTTAAAACATTCAATTTTAGTTTTAAGATTTTAGAAATATTGTTTTACAGATGTTAATCTTTCACCGCAATTGTGTTTTAATTTTTAATTTTTATTAGCTTCAACTTCAGCATTGTAAATGATTTTTTTTACGCATTTTCATCTTTCATCGCATTTTTTTGTTTAAAATTTGTTCTAATTTTCACCTTGTAAAAAATATTTTACACCTAACTTTTGAACAAACTTTGCTGAAACTTTACTTTTTTTAGAAGGTCGACTGCCTTGACATGGTACGACGCCACTCTGTCAAACCGAAAGTTCTCCATATTTACAACTTGGAGGATCATGTGGAGTTGATTCGAACCCTGTTGACAGTGAGTTTGACAATTTGTTAAAACTTTTGTTTATTTTATTTGATTTTGTTGGATTGTTTTTCCTTGTATGAACAAGGTAAACAGATACTTTCTGCAAAGACTGCAAGTAAAGACCCGCCTTTTGATACGAGTCGGGGACAAACAAAAACATGGATGCCGGCAGTGGGACAACAAAAGAAGGAATCGATAGTAACTGTTAAAGGGGAAGGACCGCGTAAAAATAATTTTTCTGATTTTGTGATAAAAGCCTAGATCTCATTCCCAGGATTCCGAAAAATACCTCTTTTACCCATTTTGCATAAAAATGAACCGATTTAGGAGCGCTTGAAATGTTGGGGAAATTGCCAATTGAATTGCCGCCAACTCTGCGTCTCCCCATTTCCCACACTCTCTCGCCCACTCTAGCCGTGTTTCTGTGCGGTAAACGCGTAAAACGGCCGTTTAAACGCGCCCCTTTTGCAGTCCAAATTATATAAAACGGGTATGTTTCAGAATCGTTAGATTAGATTCATAGAGTTAGCAGGGTAAACAAAGTCCTTTTGCAGCGTTTGCAAGTTAAGCAGCTTTTGATAAGCGCCGGTGACAAATAAAAAAACAAGTCGACGCAATGGTAACAAAAAAGAAGGCAGTTCCGGAGTTCAAACCCGGTTTTGAAAACTACAATTGTTTTTTACACCTGGCTTGCACTCTCTTTACTCGGCTTCTTTTGCGTTTGGGGGAGGTCTTTCTTTTCGCTTTTTAACATTTTTGTTTTTAACTAACTTTTGAAGAACATGTGAAAGTGTCTTTCCTATGTGGGAAAAGTTTAATTCGAATTACTGAAAACTCGTTTTTTTGCAAGAAGAGAATTTGAACTTAAAATAGAATCAAATGGAAAAATGAAAGTTCTACCATCTCTAGTTATTTTTTTAGGAAATCAACCCGCAGAAATTCCACTGCTTCCCGTCAACAGAGAGTATTCTTCGCATGGAGGAAGTCAGGAAGGTAACTCTCACACGCACACACGCACAATTACACACCTACACACAAACACACAAACACACATTTATATATACACAAATTAAAGGGGAAGGACCTAGTAAAATGAAAGTTTTTTTTAACAATTTATTTATTGATTAGATGTCGTTTCCACGATTCTGAATCATCCCCCTTTTATATGATTTGGGCTGCAAAAGGGGCGCATTTACACGGCCGTTTTACGCGTTTGCCGCACGGAAACACGGCTAGAGTGGGCGAGAGAGTGTGGGCAATGGAGAGACGCAGAGTTGGCGGCAATTCAAATTACAATTTCCCCAAAATTTCAAGCGCTCCTAAATCGGTTCATTTTTATCCAAAATAGGTAAAAGAGGTATTTTTCGGATTCCTGGGAATGAGATCTAGGCTTTTATTGCAAAATTATAAAAATTATTTTTACGCGGTACACAATCACACATAAACACATTCACACAAACACACATCCACACGCGTTTCTTCAGATAAAAGACTTTTCCACAATCTGCTATTCCGGAGCAGATGACCGCATCCTCCTATCCCTTGAGGCAGAAAATTTGGACCTTCGAGGATCCACCGATTTCACTGCTAAAGGATTTTCTGAATACATCAAGGCAATTTTCGTTATTTTAAAATTATAAACCAGGAATTCTTTTAGCAATGGAGAGATGGCCATCGCACCATAAATCGCCTAATTGTAGAAGTCAAGGAATTTGTTATGGAAGACTTGCGTCAAATGTGGACGGCTGATGATTTCACAAATGATCCTGAGGATGAGAATAGTACGTACTTCTGTAAGAATCTGGAACATATCGACTGTCTGCAATTAGTTGCCGACACTTCGTTTGTTAGGCAACTTTGGACGATTACTTCAAGGTGTTGTAAACCGTGTCCTAGATCGTCCAGAGGCATTTTGTGTAACAAGGGATAAATATTTTTTGACGGATTTCGATTCTTAAAATAATGAGTAAAATTGGTAGAAAAGAGGTGGAAAAGAAAAGTCTGCGTGAGTGTGAGTGTGTGTGTGTGTGTGTTTGAGTGTGTTTGTGTCTATGAACGTGTATGTAGGAGTGTGAACGTGAGTGTGTGTGTGTGCGTATGTGTGCGTGTGCGTGTGTGATTGAGTGTGTTTGTGTCTATGCATGTGTATGTAGGCGTGGGAACGTGAAAAGTGTGTGTGTGCGTGCGTGCGTGTGTGTGTATGTGTGAGCGTGAGAGTGAGTATTTGTAGGAGTGTGATTTAATCCCATTGCGTTTATGTGTATGTATGTTTGTGTATGTGTGTAAGTCAGCCCGTGATTGTGTTTAAGTATTGAGAGTGTGAACGTGAATGTGTGTTAATGAGGGTCAGACACAGTTTCTGCGTGTGCGTGTGTGTGAGGGAGAATGTAAGAATGTAACCGTGTGTGTGTGACTGTGAATTCATCAGTGTGTGTAAATGTGAGAGAAAGCGTGAGTGTGTGACAATGTGAGTTAGTGAATGTGTGCTTGTGTGTGTGTGCGTGAATGTGTGTGCACGTGTGCGATTTGACCATATCTGAGTATTAGCTGGTGTGTGTGTGTGTGAAAGTGAGTCAATTAGTCAGTGTAAGTGTGAGTGTGAATGTGAGTGTGTATACCGTATACTACAGTAAACGGAGACAGTCAGTCAATGTACATTAACGTGTGTATGTGTATTGTGAAAGAGAGTTACTGTACGCCCTGTACGCCTGTCCGCTCTTTTTTGCTTGCTTCTATGTTTGCGTGTGTGTACGTGTGTACGTATGTGAGCATGTGAGAAGAAAAGTAGAAAAGAGGATGTGTGTATGTGTGTTATTGTGAGCCTGAGAGTATCTTAATGTCAGTCACCCGGTCTATGCAAGTGTGAGTGTGATCATAAACATGTGTATGTGTTACTGGGTTTATAAATGTGTGTGAGTGTATGTGAACGTGATCTAGTCAGTTCAGTGTGAGAGCGTGTGAGAAATATGCGAAGGTGAACGTGAATCAATTAGTCAATGAGCGTGTGTGTACGTCTGTAAATGTGGTATATGTGAGCGTGAACGTGTATACGTGTCAGCGTGTCAGCGTGTGAGTATGTGTATAATTGAGTGAATAAGTATGTGTGAGTTTCTGTTTGTGAGCGTGTGATTGTGTGAGTGTTTCTGAGCGTGTGCAAGTGTGCGCGTGTATATACGGGTGCAGGTAAGTATGTTAATGTATCTACAACCATTTTATTAACCCAATGTACAATTAATTCCATTCTTATTCCTCTCCTTCCTCTTTCTTCTCATCCTGCTGAAGCTGTTTGTTCATAATCAGCTGCATCTTCTTCACCGCCTCCAGCGAAGTAGACAGATGGACCGCCAGATCATCAATCAAAACAGCCAAGGACCTCTTGACCACCATCATCTCGTTCTCCATGTTCTGGACCTCTTCCTCAACCTGGAACCACGTTTCAGAAGATTTCTTTAGATTTAAGACTCGATGTCTGAATGGGTCGAGAATAGGGGTGACATTTTCCATCAAAATGTTTCATCTCCGATCCGGCTCAAACTTTGTGTAAGAAGTCCCTATAACCATAAGAACCATTTTGGAGACTTTTGGGCCCAGGTCATTTTTTGGTCCAGAGTGACGTCAAAGGGTACCTTAAATCCTAAACTCAGTTGGGCCTTAAACGGGTACAAGCGGAAACTCTTTTAAACGCTGAAAAACGTGTTTTCGCATATTCAACAAAGTTTTTTAAAGTAAAATTTCCAATCGTTTGAGTACAATTATTACAAGGGTTTGTTAAGGCCCAACTGAGTTAAAGATTTAAGGTACCCTATGACGTCACTCTGGACCAAAAAAATGACCTGGGCCCAAAAGTCTCCAAAATGGTTCTTATGGTCATAGGGACTTCGTATAAAAAGTTTGAGCCTCATCGAAGATGAAAAATTTTCCTATGTCACCCCCTTTTGCGTTATGCTCCAATCTCTCAGAAATGGTCTCTTAACATACCAACTCCTTCTGCTTAGCGAATTCAGCGGTAGCCCTAGTTGCTTCGCTGATGTTTTGATCCGTTTCGTTTTTAGCCGCCCAATTTCTGGCACAATCCATGTCCACACGGGTGGTGGATAGGTTTTTTCTCTCCTAAAGACAGTTTTTCTATGTTCATTTCTTTCTATCTTTCTCTTTCTCTCTCTTTCTCTCTCTTTCTCTCTCTCTTTCTCTCTAAACTCACATACTCAAACTTCTTCATGTCCGCGGTAAGGAAGAGCTCAAACGTCCACAAATTAAAATCTGAATCATTTCAAAGTTTGACCTACCTTCATCGGAGCCAGAAAATGGATGGCTGCATTTTCGACGTAGACCTTCTCCGAGCGAGACAGCTAAAATTGATAACCTTTGTTGTATTTAAAGAGAAAGGACCTCGTAAAATTGATTTTTCAAAGTATCTTTATTATAGTTTCATTGATTAGACATCGTTTCCACAATTCTAAAACATTCCCCTTTTATAAGATTTGGACTGCAAAAGGGGCGCGTTTACACGGCCGTTTTACGCGTTTGCCGCACATAAACACGGCTAGATTGGGCGAGAGAGTGTGGGAAATGGGGAGACGCAGAGTTGGCGGCAATTTAAATGACAATTTCCCGAACATTCAAGCGCTCCTAAATCGATTCATTTTGATGAAAAATGGGTAAAAGAGGTATTTTTCGGAATCCTGGGACTAAGACCGAGACTTTTATCACAAAATCAGAAAAATTATTTTTACGCGGTCCTTCCCCTTTAAAATCAACATACCGTTTTAAAGATATCTTCAGCGCAGAGAAACATCTGCATTGCGAATTCATTCTTCTCATTTTGGGGCCACTTTTCGATTGCACGAGCAAAATTACGCATAGCTGAGGCTACAGTATCCGCGGAGTGGGTGGAAGCGGTGAAGGAGGAGATGAGGCGTTCATCATGGGGGATGTGTTCCTGAAGATCGATATTTCTCTCTCTCTCTCTCTCTCTCTCTCTCTCTCTCTCTCTCTCTCTCTCTCTAACCAACCTCCAAAGCAGCCAAAATCGACCCCACATGCTGTTTTATATCATCCACCATTTTCAACCTTCCAATAAGTTCAGCGCTGAGTTCAGTTTTATGGGCCGAACCGACAGTTTCAGCCACTGTCTGCTCCACTCGATCATAGACCTTTAAAATTCAATTTAGTAGAAAAGCTTATATAATTCACCTTTTTCAGGGAGCCCAAAGTCGACGACATCGAAGCGGCGGTTTGCCGTTTCTTCGTTCTCATGCTTTATGCGACAGATTTCATCGATCCGCATCGTGGAAATGCATGTGATTATGAAATTCTATGAAAACAATGTTTCATTTTTTAAATGAATTTTCCTATTTGTAAAATGAAAACGAGAGCTTGAAATGATTTCAAATTAAAGGAGGAGTGAAAAAATAAAAATAGTTTCAAAAAAATTTAAAAATAGACCTGCAGATGACAGGTCTATTTTATAAGAAAAAAAGTTTTTTAAAGTTTTAAAATAGACTTGTCATATATGAGAGGTATATTTAATAGGAAAAAAGTATTAAGGATTTTTTTTAAAATTCCTTATTGCCTCCTAGAGGCGATAAGGATTTATTTTTAATTCCTTATTGCCTCCTAGAGGCGATAAGGATATTTTTTTAATTCCTTATTGCCTTCTAGAGGCGATAAGGATTTTTTTTTAATTCCTTATTGCCTTCTAGAGGCGATAAGGATTTTTTTTTAAATTCCTTATTGCCTCCTAGAGGCGATAAGGATTTATTTTTTTAAATTCCTTATTGCCTCCTAGAGGCGATAAGGTTTTTTTTTTAAATTCCTTATAGTCTCCTAGTGACGATAAGGATTTTTTAAATTCCTTATTGCCTCCTAGAGGCGATAAGGATTTATTTTTTTAAATTCCTTATTGCCTCCTAGAGGCGATAAGGTTTTTTTTTTAAATTCCTTATCGTCTCCTAGTGACGATAAGGATTTTTTAAATTCCTTATTGCCTCCTAGAGGCGATAAGGATTTATTTTTTTAAATTCCTTATTGCCTCCTAGAGGCGATAAGGATTTTTTTTTAAATTCCTTATTGCCTCCTAGAGGCGATAAGGATTTATTTTTTTTAAATTCCTTATTGCCTCCTAGAGGCGATAAGGATTTTTTTTTTAATTTTATTTTTTTTTAAATTCCTTATTGCCTCCTAGAGGCGATAAGGATTTTTTTTTTAAATTCCTTATTGCCTCCTAGAGGCGATAAGGATTTATTTTTTTAAATTCCTTATTGCCTCCTAGAGGCGATAAGGATTTATTTTTAAATTCCTTATTGCCTCCTAGAGGCGATAAGGATTTATTTTTTAAATTCCTTATTGCCTCCTAGAGGCGATAAGGATTTATTTTTTAAATTCCTTATTGCCTCCTAGAGGCGATAAGGATTTATTTTTTTAAATTCCTTATTGCCTCCTAGAGGCGATAAGGATTTATTTTTTTAAATTCCTTATTGCCTCCTAGAGGCGATAAGGATTTATTTTTTTTAAATTCCTTATTGCCTCCTAGAGGCGATAAGGATTTTTTTTTAAATTCCTTATTGCCTCCTAGAGGCGATAAGGATTTTTTTTTAAATTCCTTATTGCCTCCTAGAGGCAATAAGGATTTATTTTTTTTAAATTCCTTATTGCCTCCTAGAGGCGATAAGGATTTTTTTTAAATTCCTTATTGCCTCCTAGAGGCGATAAGGATTTATTTTTAAATCCCTTATTGTCTCGTAGAGGCGATAAGGATTAATTTTTTTTAAATTCCTTATTGCCTCCTAGAGGCGATAAGGATTTTTTTTTAAATTCCTTATTGCCTCCTAGAGGCAATAAGGATTTATTTTTTTTAAATTCCTTATTGCCTCCTAGAGGCGATAAGGATTTTTTTTAAATCCTTATCGTCTCCTAGAGGCGATAAGAATTTACTTTTTTTTAATTCCTTATTGCCTCCTAGAGGCTATAAGGATTTTTTTTTAAATCCTTATCGTTTCCTAGAGGCGATAAGGATTTATTTTTTTTAATTCCTTATTCCCTCCTAGAGGCGATAAGGATTTTTTTTTAAATCCTTATCGTCTCCTAGAGGCGATAAGGATTTTTTTTTTAAATTCCTTATTGCCTCCTAGAGGCGATAAGGATTTTTTTTTAAATCCTTATCGTCTCCTAGAGGCGATAAGGATTTTTTTTTTTAAATTCCTTATTGCCTCCTAGAGGCGATAAGGATTTATTTTTTTTAATTCCTTATTGCCTCCTAGTGGCGATAAGGATTTATTTTTTTTAAATTCCTTATTGCCTCCTAGAGGCAATAAGGATTTATTTTTTTTAAATTCCTTATTGCCTCCTAGAGGCGATAAGGATTTTTTTTAAATTCCTTATTGCCTCCTAGAGGCTATAAATGTTTTTTTTTAAATTCCTTATTGCCTCCTAGAGGCTATAAATGTTTTTTTTTTAAATTCCGTATTGCCTCCTAGAGGCGATAAGGATTTATTTTTTTAAATTCCTTATTGCCTCCTAGAGGCGATAAGGATTTACTTTTTTTTAATTCCTTATTGCCTCCTAGTGGCGATAAGGATTTATTTTTTTTAAATTCCTTATTGCCTCCTAGAGGCGATAAGGATTTACTTTTTTTTAATTCCTTATTGCCTCCTAGTGGCGATAAGGATTTATTTTTTTTAAATTCCTTATTGCCTCCTAGAGGCGATAAGGATTTATTTTTTTAAATTCCTTATTGCCTCCTAGAGGCGATAAGGTTTTTTAAATTCCTTATTGCCTCCTAGAGGCGATAAGGATTTATTTTTTTAAATTCCTTATTGCCTCCTAGAGGCGATAAGGATTTTTTTTAATTCCTTATTGCCTCCTAGAGGCGATAAGGATTTATTTTTTAAATTCCTTATTGCCTCCTAGAGGCGATAAGGATTTATTTTTTTAATTCCTTATTGCCTCCTAGAGGCGATAAGGATTTATTTTTTTAAATTCCTTATTGCCTCCTAGAGGCGATAAGGATTTTTTTTTTAAATTCCTTATTGCCTCCTAGAGGCGATAAGGATTTATTTTTTTAAATTCCTTATTGCCTCCTAGAGGCGATAAGGATTTATTTTTTTAAATTCCTTATTGCCTCCTAGAGGCGATAAGGATTTATTTTTTTAAATTCCTTATTGCCTCCTAGAGGCGATAAGGATTTATTTTTTTAAATTCCTTATTGCCTCCTAGAGGCGATAAGGATTTTTTTTAAATTCCTTATTGCCTCCTAGAGGCTATAAATGATTTTTTTTTCATTCCTTATTGCCTCCTAGAGGCGATAAGGATTTATTTTTTTTAATTCCTTATTCCCTCCTAGAGGCGATTTAAATTCCTTATTCCCTCCTAGAGGCGATAAGGATTTTTTTAAATCCTTATCGTATCCTAGAGGCGATAAGGATTTTTTTTTTTAATTCCTTATTGCCTCCTAGATGCTATAAGGATTTTTTTTTTCATTCCTTATTGCCTCCTAGAGGCGATAAGGATTTATTTTTTTTTAAATTCCTTATTGCCTCCTAGAGGCGATAAGGATTTATTTTTTTAAATTCCTTATTGCCTCCTAGAGGCGATAAGGATTTATTTTTTTAAATTCCTTATTGCCTCCTAGAGGCGATAAGGATTTATTTTTTTAAATTCCTTATTGCCTCCTAGAGGCGATAAGGATTTTTTTTTAAATTCCTTATTGCCTCCTAGAGGCGATAAGGATTTTTTTTAAATTCCTTATTGCCTCCTAGAGGCGATAAGGATTTATTTTTTTAAATTCCTTATTGCCTCCTAGAGGCGATAAGGATTTTTTTTTAAAATTCCTTATTGCCTCCTAGAGGCGATAAGGATTTTTTTTTAAATTCCTTATTGCCTCCTAGAGGCGATAAGGATTTATTTTTTTTAAATTCCTTATTGCCTCCTAGAGGCTATAAATGATTTTTTTTTCATTCCTTATTGCCTCCTAGAGGCGATAAGGATTTATTTTTTTTAATTCCTTATTCCCTCCTAGAGGCGATAAGGATTTTTTTAAAATTCCTTATTGCCTCCTAGATGCTATAAGGATTTTTTTTTTCATTCCTTATTGCCTCCTAGAGGCGATAAGGATTTATTTTTTTAAAATTCCTTATTGCCTGCTAGAGGCGATAAGGATTTTTTTTAAATTCCTTATTGCCTCCTAGAGGCTATAAATGATTTATTTTTTTTAATTCCTTATTGCCTCCTAGAGGCTATAAGGATTTATTTTTTTTTAATTCCTTATTGCCTCCTAGAGGCGATAAGGATTTATTTTTTTAAATTCCTTATTGCCTCCTAGAGGCTATAAATGATTTATTTTTTTTAATTCCTTATTGCCTCCTAGAGGCGATAAGGATTTATTTTTTTAAATTCCTTATTGCCTCCTAGAGGCGATAAGGATTTATTTTTTTAAATTCCTTATTGCCTCCTAGAGGCGATGAGGATTTTTTTTTTTAATTCCTTATTGCCTCCTAGAGGCTATAAATGATTTATTTTTTTTATTTCCTTATTGCCTCCTAGAGGCGATAAGGTTTTATTTTTTTTAAATTCCTTATTGCCTCCTAGAGGCTATAAGGATTTATTTTTTTTAAATTCCTTATTCCCTCCTAGAGGCGATAAGGATTTTTTTTTTAAATTCCTTATTGCCTCCTAGAGGCGATAAGGATTTTTTTTAAATTCCTTATTGCCTCCTAGAGGCGATAAGGATTTATTTTTTAAATTCCTTATTGCCTCCTAGAGGCTATAAGGATTTTTTTTTTTAATTCCTTATTGCCTCCTAGAGGCGATAAGGATTTATTTTTTTAAATTCCTTATCGTCTCCTAGTTTCTTCCTTTCTAAATTCCTTATAGTCTCAAATTCCTTATCATATATGACAAGTCTATTTTACAAGGAAAATATGTTTTATTTAAAGTTTAAAAATATACTTTAAAAAAATCCTTATTGTCTATATAGGACAATATGAAAATAATAAAAAAATCCTTTTGTGTTGTTTTTTCATTGACTATCCTACCTGTTTTGTTTATGAAATCAACGAGTTTATTGTACTTTCACATTTTTATTGACACATTCAAAGTCAAAAATGATCAAAAAAGAGAAAAAAACAATTTGCGACTACTCGTAGAAAATCCGTGAGCAACCCCCTTAATGAGGTCTAAGGGTCAAAGCCAATTGAAGTATTGCAATTTTCCAGAGTAACATGAGAACTAGGCTTCATCTCCTTTAGTTTACGACTGAAAATAGAAAATTAAAGTATTTTTAAAATGAAAAAATGAAACCTGAAGGTAGCGAACGAAAGGAGAGTAGGGATGTACAACACAGTCACAGCAAGTTCGGATATCGACGGAGATTAGACGCCATTTTGGACAGTCTTCGGTTCCGTCGTTGTGGAGGACCTGGATTTGAATTTTGGAAGGGAAAGAACCCTCTCTCTCTCTCTCTCTCTCTCTCTCTCTCTCTCTCTCTCCATCTATCTCTCTCTACCTTAAATGGAAGGAATCTCTGAGCACAACGACCATCTCCTTTAACACAAGATGACTCGGCACAGATGACTTCGTTGAGGATCCGAGGAAAGTAAGATTTGGGCAGATGGCGGACAGCTCGGCAGGTTTTGCAGAATTTATAACTGTAAATTTGTAAATTAGTAGCACTTCAATGTGGTTTCTATTGCAATAAGCCAAACAGAAATGTCAGGGTGGAGTCGAACTCGACGCGGCCTGAAGATCCCAAAAGCGGTCCAAGGCGGCCTGAGGTCCCCAAAAGCGATCAGGGGCGTTCCCAATGAATTTCCAAGGTAGCCTGAGGTCCTCAAAAGCAATCCGAGACGGCCTGAGGTTCCCAAAAGCGGTCCAAGGCGGCTTGAGGTTTCCAAAAGCGGTCCAAGGCGGCCTGAGGTTCTCAAACTCGGTTTAAGGCGGCCTGAGGTCCCCAAAAGCGATCATGAGCGGCCTGAGGTTCTCAAAAGCGGTTCAAGGCGGCCTGATGTTTCCAAAAGCGGTTCAAGGCGGCCTGAGGTTCCCAAAATCGGTTCAAGGCGGCCTGAGGTCCCCAAAAGCTATCATGAGCGGCCTGAGGTTCTCAAAACCGGTTCAAGGCGGCCTAAGTTTGTTTAAAGCAGTTACGGTGGCCTAAGGTTTCCAAAAGCGGTCCGAGGCGGCCTGAGGTCCTAGGTGGCCAAAATATAAGGCGGCCTGATGTTTCTAAGAGCGGTCTAAGGCGACCTGAGGTTCTCAAAAGCGGTCCAATGCGGCCTGAGGTTCTCAAAATCGGTCCAAGGCGGTCTGAAGTTTCCGAAAGCGATCCAAGGTGGCCTGAGATTCCCAAAAGCGGTCCAAGGCGGCCTGGGGTTCTCAGAATCGGTTCGAGGCGGCCGTGTTATTTCCAAAAGCGGTTGAAGGCGGCCTGAGGTTTCCAAAAGCGGTTGAAGGCGGCCTGAGGTCCCCAAAGCGGTCCAAGGCGGCCTGAGGTTTATAAATGCGGTTCAAGGCGGCCTGAGGTTCCCAAAAGCGGTCTGCTACTCCCCTCGTTAAAGAAACAATCACATGTTTCCCTTTCCCACGATAAAAGGACAAATGTGATTTCGTTAGTACGAATCAACAACTACATTCCCCAGGAATGTTCATTGATCAAACTCTGTTATGACGAAGGCAAAGTATAAAAAATCCTCACCCTGATTTGGTCTCTCCATTTTCTTGGTCCTCTTTGCATTCCAAGGCGATTGTTGTGCCTGGAAAAGAGATTTTGAACAATGAAATGAGAAATTACTAACCTAAAATGTCTCTGGCACTGCCTGAATTCGTCTGGAGGATGTCACCGGCTGCTGAACGACGGTCCCTCTTTTTTGGAGGGAGGGGTAGCCTTCTGGTGAAGAAGTCATCGTCGGAATTAGTTCTGGAATGAACATGTGTTTTTCACCAACACACGCACACACAGACACGGACACACATTATCACTTTCACACACGCTTACTCACACACAGACTCATTAAAGGGGAAGGACCTCGTAAAAATAATTTTTATGATTTTGTGATAAAAGCCTAGATCTCATTCCCAGGGTTCCGAAAAATTCCTCTTTTACCCATTTTGGAAAAAAATGAACCGATTTAGGAGCGCTTGAAATTTTGGGGAAATTGTCATTTGAATTGCCGCCAACTCTGCGTCTCCCCATTTCCCACACTCTCTCGCCCACTCTGGCCGTGTTTACGTGCGGCAAACGCGTAAAACGGCCGTGTAAACGCGCCCCTTTTGCAGTCGAAATCAGGGGTATGTTTTTGAATCGTGGAAACGATATCTAATCAATGAAATAATTGTAAAGAGACTTTGAAAATGAATTTTACGAGGTCCTCCCCCATTAAGATTTTTAAGGCGGCGGGGTTTGGGGATTAAAGAGGAAGGACCTCGTACAATTGATTTTTCAAAGTCTCTTAACAATTATTTTATTGAATAGATATCATTTCCACTATTCTGAAACATATCCCATTTATATTATTTGGACTGCAAAAGGGGCGCGTTTACACGGCCGTTTTACGCGTTTGCCGCACGGAAACAATTTCCCCAAAATTTCAAGCGCCCCTAAATCGATTCATTTTGATCCAAAATGAATAAAAGAGGTATGTTTCGGATTATTTTTGGAAATGAGATCTAGGTTTTTATAACAAAATTAGAAAAAGTATTTTTGCGCGGTCCTTCCCCTTTAAAGCTAGGAACACCCCTTTCCAATATGCCAAATCTACAATTCAGACCCCAGATCGATGACCACAAAGCGGAAGGAGAATGTAGCCACGTGATTGAATTCAAATCGCGAGAAACGGCGTATTGCTAGTTTCGATTGTGACCTTTCAGACGACAGATGGGAGAATTAATGACCAAAGAAACAAGAAAACTCACGTTTCGGTGATCATTTCCCCTCTGGATTGATCTACTTCTCCAAGCTCTTCGAGTTCGCGAAGAGCACTTCGGATTGTGGCTTCGAGTTCGTGACGACGAGAAGCGGGGTCTCGGAACTCTCTCACTGACCTGAAAATGGAATTGTCTGTCTCTTTCTCTCTCTCTCTCTCTTTCTCTCTCTCTCTATTTATCTCTCTCTCCCTATCTCTCTATCTCTCTATCTCTCTCTAACTCTCTCTCCCTCTATCTGTCTCTCTCTCTCTCTCTTTCTAACTCATTCTCTCTGCTCTCTCTTTATCTCTTTCTCTCTAACTCTCTAACTCTCTCTCTTTCTAACTCGCATACTCTCTCTCTTTCTAACTCTCTATCTCTGTGTCTATCTGTCTCTGTCTCTAACTCTCTCTCCCTCTCTCTCTATCTCTCTCTCTAACTCTAACTCTCTCTAACTCTCTTTCTCTAACTTTCTCTTTCTAACTCGTTTTCTCTAACTCTCTCTCTCTCTCTAACTCTCTCTCTCTCTCTCTCTCTCTCTCTCTCTCTCTCTCTCTCTCTCTTTAACTCTCTCCCCCTATCTCTCTAACTCTCTCTCTCTCTCCCTCTCTCTCTCTCTCTCTCTCTCTCTCTCTCTTTCTCTCTAACTCTCTCTCTCTCTCTCTCTCTCTTTAACTCTCTCCCCCTATCTCTCTAACTCTCTCTCTCTCCCTCTCTCTCTCTCTCTCTCTCTCTCTCTCTCTCTCTCTCTCTCTCTCTCTCTCTCTCTCTTTCTCTCTAACTCTCTCTCTCTCTCTCTCCCTCTCTCTCTAACTCTCTCTCTCTCTCTTTAACTCTCTCCCCCTATCTCTCTAACTCTCTCTCTCTCCCTCTCTCTCTCCCTCTCTCTCTCTCTCTCTCTCTCTCTCTCTTTCTCTCTAACTCTCTCTCTCTCTCTCTCCCTCTCTCTCTAACTCTCTCTCTCTCTTTAACTCTCTCCCCCTATCTCTCTAACTCTCTCTCTCTCTCTCTCTCTCTCTCTCTCTCTCTCTCTTTCTCTCTAACTCTCTCTCTATCTCTCTCTAGTTCTTTCCCTCCCTTATCCCCCCTAGCAGCTGACCATTCCAAATAACGCAATTATATGTCCGCGTGACTTTTTACAGCCACCGACCAGTCCGAGCGGTCGAAACTCAAAAAGCCAAACAAGTTCCTACTTCGGGAATGTGTAGTCATCACTTGATATGACAGACTACCGTAACTGAAATAATCGGAAGCGATCGATACCTTTTGTCTCTTTGTTCCCATTTTGCAGGGTCCCACCACGCCCGAGGCGTTTCTGAAGGAGTTGGACGTTGCTCCTTTCCAGTCATCACGAGACGGACAAGTTGAGATGATCTGAAAAGATATAATTGATCCACATTTTAAAAAAATTTAAATTTAATTTTAAAACAATTAAATTTTTTTAAACTGAAAAAGAAGTGAAATTTAATTTTTTCGTTTTTTGCCACATCATTCCACTGTTTCAAAGATGCTTGTATCATGTAGGTAAAAAAAATATTCCAGGGTGGAATCGAACTCGGGTCGTCTGATTTGCAAGCGAGAGCGTTACCACTCGGCCACGGGCGCCGGCCACCAAAACCTCGCCACCGTGGCCGAGTGGTACCGTTCTCGCTTGCAAATCTGACGACCCGAGTTCGACTCCACCCTGAGATTTTTCATTTTGCCTTCTAAAACTAATGTGCCCAACATTCCCAATGAAGTTTTCTGAACAAAAAATTGATTTTTCTGTTGTTTTGTACCCTTTCCAACTGCCTAACTGATCTTTCCCTTTTGTGTCCTTCAGTTTAAAGTTAGTGTGGGTGTCCGTTTCCGCCGGGTCGTACGGGTCGAAACCGGTTCGGAAAACCGCAGGGAATCCCAAGATAAGAGTGATTCGTTCGGTTTTGGAACCCGAACTCTGCGCAATTCGCCGAACTCGGGTACTGCGTCACGGAATTTACAGTATTTGGGTTCTGAACTACATTAGGTATCTTAAATCACGATTGGAAATTTTTCACAGGGTCAGGTACATGGGATGATTGATGACGAGCCCTGTTTTTTAGGAAAAAGAGGCTCTAACCATCTCAAACTGTCTGCGTCTCTAACCTTCTCCAACTATCTGCTTCTCTAACCATCTCAAGATCCCTGCGTCTCTATCTTTCTCACTATGTCTTCGTCTCTAACCTTCTACCAATCTATGCGTCTTTAACCTTCTCTAACTGTCTGCGTCTCTAACTTTCTCCAACTGTCTGCATCTCTAACCGTCTCAAACTGTCTGCGTCTCTAACCATCTCAAACTGTCTGCTTCTCTAACCATCTCAAACTGTCTGCATCTCTAACCATCTCAAACTGTCTGCGTCTCTAACCATCTCAAACTGTCTGCGTCTCTAACCATCTCATGCTCTCTGAGTCTCTAACCTTGTTTCGCTGTCTGCATCTCTAACTCTCTTCCACTGTCTGCGTCTCTAACCTTGTCTGAATCTGCGTCTCTAACCATGTCTGAATCTGCGTATCTAACCTTGTCGTCTCTATCTTTCTCACTATGTCTTCGTCTCTAACCTTCTACCAATCTATGCGTCTTTAACCTTCTCTAACTGTCTGCGTCTCTAACTTTCTCCAACTGTCTGCGTCTCTAACCATCTCAAAATGTCTGCGTCTCTAACCATCTCAAGCTCATTGCGTCTCTAACTCTCTTCCACTGCCTGCGTATCTACTCTTCTCAAACTGTCTGCGTCTCTAACTATCTCAAACTGTCTGCGTCTCTAACCTTTTACCAATCTCTGCGTCTCTAACCATCTACATCTGTCTGCGTCTCTAAACATCTCCAGCTGTCATCGTCTCTAACCGCGCGCGCCTAATGAACCCACGCCATCTAGCCTGCCACGATGACACGCTGGTCCAAAGGTAACGCGCCGGGCTTCTAATCTGGAGGTCAAGGGTTCGTTCCCCCTCGAAGCTATTTCTTTTGCTTTCTTTAAAAAATTTCACAAAGTTAAAAAAATTTACATAGTTTTTTTAAAACCTTACCTTTCACAGTGATCATCACAAGAATACTTAGACTTAGGTTTCATGAACCGCCGTCCAGCAAGATCTGGAAACTTCTGAGACGCAGTCAAGAAGTCAGGAGCCATGTAGATATCATGGTAAGCACCAGAATCCTTCATTCGTTTTAGTAAAACCTAAAAAAAATCAATTTTTAAAGGGCCTCGTAAAATTGATTTTTCAAAGTCTCTTAACAATTTTATTGAATAGATATCATTTCCACGATTCTGAAACATACCCCTTATATATGACCTGGACTGCAAAAAGGGCGCGTTTACACGGCCGTTGTACGCGTTTGCCGCACGGAAACCGTCTAGAGTGGGCGAGAGAGTATGGGAAATGGGGAGACGCAGAGTTGGCGGCAATTCAAACTACAATTTCCCCAAAATTTCAAGCGCTCCTAAATCGGTTCATTTTTATGCAAAATGGGTAAATGAGGTATTTTTCGGAATCCTGGGAATGAGATCTAGACTTTTATCACAAAATCAGAAAAATTACTTTTACGCGGTCTTTTTTTTTCAAAGTCAAAAATGTCTTACCTCAGGATCTGTAATATCACAGGGTGGTGGAGTTGGTGGAGGTGGTGTAGTTGTTGTTGTAGTTGTTGTAGTCATAGTAGTTGTAGTTTGAGGCGTAGTTGTAGTCGTGGTTGTGGTGCTAGTGGTCGTGGGGTCCTCCTTGACTGGCCTCCATTCCACCAATTCCCAAAATCTCACAGGTTCCGTGAGATTTGAAGTATCGATTGGCGGTTGCCACACCCTCACGTGGTAGTGGGTCTTACAGGTAGTTAAAACTGAGAAGATCAGCAACAACACGGCGGTCAATCGATACATCTTCAGCATGGGATTAGCATTCTCCACACTGAAGAAATGATTTCAGTTTTCAGATGGGAAAATCAAGGTTGCAAGAAATTACTTCCCGATGAACTATCACATAAAACTGTAATTCACGGCCCGGAAAACTGGAGAATGACTTTTTTTCAGAATGTAAGTTTTTTTTATTTTATATTTTTACGCGCGCGTCCGGGTTACGGTATTTTGGTTAGTTCTGATGGGGTTTTGGCATTTTGGGGAAATTGCGTTAATTTGACAATTTTCATTTTCTGAGTTTTCTGCGTAAAAAATTTAAATTTTAAAAATTACTAAAATGATTGTGGAAAATTAACTAAATCAATTTGTATAAAAAAACTTTAATCTTGTTAAAATATTTAAAAAAAACTGTTATAGTGTCATGTAAAAAAGTGTCAATAAAAATAAAAATTACATCTTCAACATGGGATTAGCATTCTCCACACTGAAGTAGGGATTTCAGTTTTCAGATTGGAAAAAAAATTAGATCAAAATAGTTTTTTGGTCAGGGGTTATTGCGCGCGAGCCCCTTCAATTTTTGAATTGGTCAACATTACAAACATAATTGCTTAAAATTTTAGTTTTATTGTAACTAACCAAAAAAAGTTCACTAAACATTTTTTAACTTTTTCAGTTTTTAGCTTCAAAATTAATTTTGAGTCTAGGGTTACCGGCTTTTTGTATTTTTTGACAAAATCCATCTAAACTCTTGATTCAAGTCAGGTTTTGCTGTAAAAATTTTAAAAAAATGAATAAAACCCTTATAAAAAATCTTTGATTTTAGAGACATTTCTTTGTCATTAAAACAACAAAAAATGTTTTACGTGGGTGCTGTTTATTATTTAAACTTTAGAAAAATGTGTTGTAGAAATAAATTAAACAGCTTTTTAAGCTGAGAATTTTTTAAATAAAATATAATAAAGTTTGTTGGTAAGTATAAAAGTTATTGCCAAAAATGTGGTCTAAAAATAAAAAAAATCCTATTTTTAGTCCTGAATTTGTTGAAAACGCCATAAAAACTTATATATAAGCAACCACAAAGAATTTACAACTGCAGAAAACTAGGGTTTAAAATTATAACTTGAAACTTTTAATTTTTTGAAGATAAGGTAAGTTTTAGAGACAAGGAAGGGAAATTGTCTTATTATGTGGTGGAGAAATGGCGGTCGGGTCGATTAGATGGCGCAAAACGGTTCTGCGCGAATGATGCGCCTTCAACAAGGAAAGTGACCTTTGAAAAAACAATCCCGCCCAGCCGCTGTAACAAACAGAGTTTTCGCACTTGGACAAAAAGCGGCCTTAGCCATGAACAATGACGCCATTAAGACCAGCTGATCTTTTGACTTATGGATATTGCTCAAGAAACTGGGCTGTACGAAGAGTTTAAAAAAGTAGGTAAATAGATTTTTAAAAAAGAAAAGAAAAGTTATAAAAAGGCAAATAGGTTAAAATTTACATTTTTTTTTTAGTGGGTGCTCATTTTGGAAAGGGGTTATCGCGGGCGCGCTCGGAATATATAACCGCCGCTAAAAGTTTCAGTCTGAAACTAAGCCAAATTAAACAAAGGAGACATGTAATCGAAAATTCTAGTTTTCACAAAAAAAATCACCAAAAAATTACAAAAATGTGATTTTTTTTCAGTTTTCAGCGTCTCCTGAAAAATTGTAGCAACAATGTACATTAAGGACCTTTAAAACATATATTTAATTTTTTTAAACATTGTGATACATCTATTACAACATTACAACATTTAAAACATTACATAAAATCATCTATAAAGAAAAAGTTTCGATATTTGTATGATAATTTTTAATAAAGAAAATATTTTTTCATGTGACTCTTTACATTTGATAGTTTTTCACATTGTTTAAACAATATATCTATAAAGAAAAAGTATATTACATAAAATCATCTATAAAGAAAAAGTTTCGATATTTGTATGATAAGGGGGTCGGCTCGGATTTTTGCGCGTCTAACTAAAATCATTTAGCTATTTCACCAATAAAAATGCAATTAAAAAGTGAAAAATTAAAAATTTGATTTTTTGGCCACAATGCCAAATCTGGTAAATTTTTAATAAAGAAAATATTTTTTCATGTGACTCTTTACATTTGATAGTTTTTCACATTGTTTAAACAATATATCTAAATTTGAGGATTTAACAGAATTTGTTTACAGATTTTGGGTGGTCCCCTGAAAAATAAAAAAGTTAGAAAAATAGTATTTGATAAGTATGGTGGCAAATAAGTGTTTCTAGTCTAACTATTCATCAAAACACTTGAAGCAAAAAAGTTTTGTCGAGCAGGGATCGAACTGGGGTAGTTTTGAATTACCAGTCCGACCTCCTAGCCACTCGGCCATGGAAGTTTTACAAAGATTTACATAGTTCGAATCTTCCTTTACATAGAATCTTTTACATGTTTAGAACTATTGTTTCCAACAAAAATAACAGAAAAATATTAAGTTTTGAATGAGTTAAATTAAAAATTCGATTTTCAGAAGCCTCTGTTTCGGCCACCCTTGGCGGTATGGCTTTTATTTCGAGGCCGCGTAAAAGCAATTTTCTGATTTTGTGATAAAAGCCTAGATCTCATTCTCATGGTTTCGAAAAAAACACCTATTTTACCCATTTTGCATAAAAATGAACCGATTTAGAAGCGCTTGAAATTTGGGGAAATTACAGTTTGAATTGCCGCCATTTCTACGTCTCTCCATTTCCCACACTCTCTCGCCCCGTCTAGCCGTGTTTCCGTGCGGCAAACGCGTAAAACGGCCGTGTAAACGCGCCCCTTTTGCAGTCCAAATCATATAAAAGGGGTATGTTTCAGAATCGTGGAAACGGCATCTATTCGATGAAATAATTGTGAAGAGACTTTGAAAAATCAATTTTACGAGGTCCTTCCTCTTTAATCCCAAAACCCCGCCGGTCTGCAAGTGCAGAAGATGCACCGACGTGAACAAAGAACACGTGGTCGTTCCACGAACACACGTGTTATAAGGATTGTTTGTTGACAAAGACAAAGTGGAAAAGCGCGCTGCACTTCAGTTATTCTCGCGCTTTGAGTTCACTCTTGCACACTGAACCTTTCGGACACTTCAGAGCCCCGCCACCAGGTGAGTAAGTCGGCAGGATCAAAACATCAGAAAGACGCGAATGAAATCTGAGTCGTCAAATTCTCTCTCTCTCTCTCCCTCTCTCTCTCTCTCTCTCATTCTCTCATTCTCTCTCCCTCTCTCTCCCTCTCTCTCTCTCTCTCTCTCTCTCATTCTCTCATTCTCTCTCCCTCTCTCTCCCTCTCTCTCTCTCTCTTCCCCTCTGGATTGATCTACTTCTCCGAGCTCTTCGAGTTCGCGAAGAGCACTTCGGATTGTGGCTTCGAGTTCGTGACGACAAGAAGCGGGGTCTCGGAACTCTCTCACTGACCTGAAAATGGAATTTTTGGTCTCTCTCTCTCTCTCTCTCTATTTATCTCTCTCTCTCACTATCTCTCTATCTCTCTCTAACTCTATCTCTCTCTAACTCTCTCTCTCTCTCTCTCTTTCTCTCTTTCTCTCTCTCTCTCTCTCTCTCTCTCTCTCTTTCTAACTCTTTCTCTCTGCTCTCTCTTTATCTCTTTCTCTCTAACTCTCTCTCTTTCTAACTCGCATACTCTCTCTCTTTCTAACTCTCTATCTATGTGTCTCTCTGTCTCTGTCTCTCTAACTCTAACTCTCTCTCTCTCTCTCTCTCTCTCTCTCTCTCTTTCTCTCTTTCTCTCTCCCTCTCTCCCTCTCTCTCCCTCTCTCTCTCTCTCTTTCTCTCTTTCTCTCTCCCTCTCTCCCTCTCTCGCTCTCTCTCTCTCTCTCTCTGCCTGTCTCATACTCTCTCCGTCTGTGTACCTTTCTCTCTTTCTGTATGTGATATAAATTGATTTTTGTGTGTATGCGTGTACATGTCTGTGTATGTGTGTATGTGTGAACGTGCATATGTGTGTGTATCTCTGTGTGAATGTGTGAATGCTTGTGTGTATGAGAATTTGTATAAACCTCTCGCCCATCGAGCTTGTCAATTGAAAATGACCATGGTTATGCTGATGTACTCTGCGTCTCCTCATTGTGCGCGCTCTCTTGCTAGTTAGATGTGCAGATTAGTTTAATCTCATTCCAAGCTCGATGGGCTAGGAGTATACATGTGTATTTGGTGTTTATGATTATGTGTGTATGTGTGTATGCGTGTATCTGTGTGAATGTGTGCATGTGTATACGTGTATACGTGAATGTGTGAATGTATGCCTGTATTTGTGTACGTGTATGGATGGAAATTCATGTGTGTGTTGAGAGAGAGAGAGAGAGAGAGAGAGAGAAACAGTGGGTGTGTGTATGTGTTAGAAAGAGAGAAAACGCGTGTATTTGCGTGCGAATGTGTACATGTGTGCGTGTGTGAATGTGTTTGTGTGAATGCGTGTATGTATGCGCGTGTGGTTTTCCGAGGGCATTTGTGAAAGTGTTTAAAAAAATGTGTGTGTGTTTCTCTGAGTGGCAGACGTATGTGGAATCGCGCATCTGTGTAGGAATGTGTCTATGCCTCTGTGTGTGCATGTACACGTGTCTAAGAGAACGTGTGCATGTGTGTGCAAATGTATGTGCGCGTGTCAATGTGTGTACGTGTGTGTTGTATGTGCGCATGTGTGTGTGTTGTTTGTATGTGTGCATGTGTGCATATGTGAATGTGTGTATGTGTGTGTATTTGTGTATTGCTTGTGTGTGTCTTTGAGTGTGTGAGAGTGTGAAAGTGTGTAAGTATGAGATTGTGAAAGAGTGGAGTGGTGAGCTTGTATGTGTGTATGTGTGACCGTGTGTACGTGTCCCACATGTTTCATCCAAACATCACCCCCCCCCCCCCCTGGAATTCTACATTTGCTTGAGTGCAAGTGCACCAAACCAGGTGCACAACCACCTGCCTATTCTGATTTATCTGACTAATTGAGGTCCAATTTCCATTATAAATCACCCTTTTCCCTCTTTCCCAGGCCCCTTCCTTTCAACAAGTACAAAACAGGCGAATTCCCCTGCCAGTGGCTCTTTAAAAGTCGTTTGTCGGCCTCTTTGGGGCGCCGAGTCCTCGCTAAACCCGCGGGAATCCTCACGCGTGTGTATATGTTGTGCGAGAGAGTGGAGGGTGCAGACTCTCTGCCCTCTCTCGGCGAGAGAGAGAGAGGCTGGCGCGGGCGCCGGGCGCCCCCCGTCGCAGCCTTCTGCCGAGCACAAGCGCCAGGGGCGTTGTCTGTGGCGGGGGGTGGCGAGAGAGCGCATTGGGGCGGAGGCGCAGAGCGGGGCGGGTCCGGGAATCAATAGACTCGCATGCGTTGGTGCTGTGCGGCGGGTCCCGGGACGCCGTTGCTCGAGGTGCCGCCGGCGCCCGTCGACCTCTTCGGACCGATGCACATTCGTCTGCACAAGACGGTAGGTTCTGGGTGGGTGGGCTACCGGTCGGGCGGCGGGCGCCGCACGCCCCGCCCGAACCTGTTTCTGCGATTTCCACGCGGCGGCGGCGCCTACCGCCGTCTGCCGCATGGTTAGGCGTAAACAGCGGGCATCGGGGAACCCCCCTTCTTTTTTTAGGGGGGGGGGCTCCCACGGGTTTAACCAAAGAAATACGAATTTAACCATATTTGTGTAATTTAAGACACGTTTTCTACCATTTTACAAGGGATTATTATGATAAGAAGGCGTCAAAAAGCTCAAACTATATGGATCAATGTTATTCTTCTATTTTTTAAAAATAATTCGATGCAATTACCCTTAAACGAATTTTCTCAAGGGCAGGCAGATTGGTTCCAAGCTGATTTGTGGTCAAATAAATTACTCTGACTTCAGATTTCATTTCCAGCTATTTTCAAAATTATTTAACTTTTGAAATTTCAATTTTTCATGTAATTTTTATTTTAATTTTTACTAAATTTTGTTAAAATTCGAAAGTGTTTTTTTCCCATTTTTTGGGATTTCAGCAATTTGGTTTGATTTTTGGAGAAAACTATTTTTTTAATTCTTGAATTTAATAAAAATAATTTTATTTGTTAAACACAAAGTTGTAGAATTATTTTTTTTTAATTTTTCAAAGTTTTTGAAATTTTCACTTTTCCAAAATTTCATTAAACAAAATCCATTTTTTGAATTCAGTTTTTTTTTTCATTTTAAAATTTTTTTATAAAAAAAATTTAAATTTTAAATTTTCATTTTTGTTTTAGAAATGTTAAAGAAAGATTTAAGAATCGTAAAGTGTTGCAATAAATTTTATCTTTTTTAAACATCAATTTAAAATTGCTAAACTCAAATTTGCTGAAACACTCTAATTTTAAAAATTTTATTCTAAAAGAACGATTTAGAAAAAATTTTACCCGACTGTTTAAATCACATAATTTTCATTGAATGCGGACAAATTTAAAACGTGCATTTTGCCACATCAATCCACTGTTTCAAAGCTATCATACAAAGAAATCTCAAAATAACTTATTTATTTTTGCCACATCATTCCACTATTTCATTAAAATCATTCACAGAAATTTAAAAGATACTGTATTTTTTTCTTGTCAATTGTACTTTTAAAAGCTGAAAGTCCTCTCTCTCGCGGAAATCATCCATCCCGTGAAAATGACCCTCTTCCGCCGGCGTCAGCTGGTCATTCCTTCGCCCAAACGACGCTTCTTCGATTTCCCGTCGATTTCTGAAAAAGATGCGTCGCGGGATTCTGTCAAATTGTTATTCAGCACCTGCCTAACATTGATTTCGGCTTCTGCCATGTGTTTACCCACCGAATTTCATTAATTCCTAAGAAGCCCCCTAAATAAGGGGGGATAATTGAGTCCAGGTCTTACTCCCGTCTTTCGCTTCGCAAGAAGGCCAGGATTAGCATATTTTTGTGGCCGCTAATTGGCGGAATTGAGTGGCAGAGGCAGAGGCGCTCTTTTATGGCATCTCGTTAGCGCCCGGCTCGCTGACCAATCGGATTTCGGCGCGAAATTTGAATTTCCGGGGGGGCAAAACGAGACACGACAATATGTTTAGAGCCCAGGAGACAATGGAAAACTACGTGGCGAAGGGAAACAGGAAGTGGGTATTTTTAAGAACAGGTGGAATAAAAGAGACGGGAATGATTGGGGTTGAGAATGGCTCTGGGCACGTCACTGCCTTTAAAATTAATGTAAAATGAGGGAAAATCTGATAAATTCAATCAAAAATGAGTTTTCTTTATTGACAAAGGTTGCTTGAAATTGGCAAAACCAAATCTACTAGGGTGGAGTCGAACTCTGGTCGTTAGATTTGCAAGCGAGGACGCTACCACTCCGCCATGGGGGCGACTAGTCCGGCTCGCCCTTAGATGGGCACCCGTGGCCGAGTGGTAACGTCCTCGCTTGCAAATCTACCGACCCGAGTTCGAATCCGCCCCACGACATTTTGTATTGTCTGCATGAAAAAACCATTTAGGATCAATTAAAATGATTTTTCACTGTAATTTGTAATCTATTAAGTAAGATTTACACGCAAAAGTACAAAAACGCATTGTTTAAAAATTTTAAACGATTTTTTTCTTTTTAAAACGTGTGAGTAATGATAAATAAATATGGCCAAACAAAACATTGTTTAAAACGATAAGAAAAAAACTGAAAACGTTTACAAACATTAAAAATTTTAAATTAATTTTTTGCTGACAAAATGATATTTTCCAGGCTTTTAAAGAAAAACTATTTTCTTACTGAAACTATGCTTTTCTGCCGGCTTTAAATGTTTTGCAAATTAATTTTTCTATCATTTTTACTGAACGTGTATAAAATGAATCACAATTTTTCCACGTGTCTTCTCCTTTTTATGGCATGTCGTCGGTGCGTTTTGCGTGACTTTTCTTATCAAAAGACGAACTTTTAATCCGATCTGTAGACATTTCGCTCTAAAATGGAATTTTCCTTTCGGAATCGTGACAGAAAAGAAATACAAAGAGAAAAAAACTAGAAAAGTTAGGACTCAATAGTCAAGAAAAAAAGTAATAGTTTTCTTTTCAGCGTAAAACATGTGGAATAAAAATAAATTTTAAAAAGTTTTAAAGTTTAAACAACTTAAAATAGATTTAGGAAAATTTATTTCAACAATTTTAAACAAAAAAATAAAAGTTATTTAAAATCGATTTTACGTGAAGTTTTTACGCGAATTTAAGCGAAGTGAATTTTTGGACCGAAAATAATCATTTGAATTTTTTTTATTTTTTACACCACGAATGTCTAACATTGATAACTGATAAAATAAAAAAGTGTGTTATTGATTCTATTTTTGCAATAGGTCAAACAAGTTTTCAAACAATGCATACCCAAAATGGGTCCAGTTTTGCCAAGTCACTCCACTGTTTCAAAGAGAACTATTACAATTTATCTTTTCCGATGTTGTTTTATTGCTAATTTACACATTTACATCCTGCTCTTTTGCCACATCACTCCATTTTTATAGCTCCGCTTCTGCTGAGATTTCTCTTCCACAATTTTTCAAAAATTTTTTCTTTTCTAAGAAAAAAAAATATGAAAATCGCCATTGAAAATTCAAGGTGTGCTTTTTAAAGCTACATTGTTTATATTTTCAGCCAAAATTCAGTCAAATGTTAAATGGCGCGGCGCGTCTCACCCAATCGATTATCGATTATTTTCCGTCACGCGGTAAAAGAGTCGTAAAATGATCCGAAACGAAACATAAAATGGTAAATTCCAATGCCTGCCCTTTCGGCCACCTTCGAAGGTGTGTCTATGCGGGCGGCCACAGAACAGTTCCATAAGCTCCTTATCACTTCAGTGTCGCATGTTGCAGGCGGTGCTCGTGACCGACGCCTCCGACGAGGGCGCCTTCGTCGACCGACTGAAGGCCAACGCTTGGAATGTCAATGTGGCGGCTCCTTCCACGGCTGCACAGGCCCTTCAGCAGATCAGACCCTGTCTGGTACTCCTCGACAACAAGGTCTCCGACCTGCCAGCCCTAGCCAAGTGAGTTTTTTTAAACCTTTTTTTTCTGATTTTTGCTGTAATTTAATCATTTTTGTGCCGAAAATTTGACATTCCTCTCTTTTGTCGCATCACTTCACTGTTTTCAAAAGTTCTATTTTGTCTAATTTCATTATTCTACTGTTTACAAAAAATTAATTTTACATCCTAAGTATTCTACATCACTATTTGCTGAACTCAAGTTTTGTCGCATCACTCCACTGTTTCAATGCATTAAAATCGAGTATTTGTTCTAGTTCCGGTTTTAATTATTCCCATTTCTAAAATATCTCTCTTTCTCTTTCGGTTTCTTTTTTCTCTCTTCTAAATGACAGAAACAAACGGTTACAGTAACCATTAAATTTTGAATATCTTTTTTTATACACCTAAATGATTTGTCATAAAAAGTAATCTTATACCACAACTAATTTTAATAGAAAAAAATAGAAATCTATTGAAAGTCAGGTGAAACTGAATTTTAAATACTGACATATAAAGTCTCGTCGCATCAAAAATACTCAATAAAAAGTACGCAATTGCGTATTCTGTATTCGATCCGCAGTTAGATCAGATGTAGGTATTTTTAATGGATTTTGTCACATCAATCCACTGTTTCAATAATTTTTTATATAAAATCTAGTCTTTGTTCCATTTCCGGTTTTAATTATTCTCCTTTCTTTAAAAAAATCGCTCTTTCCTCACTTCTTTTTTCTTCTATAAGTGACAGAGCAACAAACGGCTATCAAAGTTTAATTTTGAATATCTGTTGTTAAACACGGAATAAAACAATTGAATTTAAAAGAACAGAGAAAAAACATTATAAATCCATGAAAAGCTACGAAAAACTGAATTTTAAAGACTGACATATAAAGTCTCGTCGCATTAAGAATACTCAATGCAAAAGTACGCAATTGCGTATTTTTTGTTATTTTAAAAATTCGCCTTTTATGAAATTTTTTTAATAAAAATTAAATGTTTGCGCTTTTGATACTCAGCCAAGCACTGGTTAAACAAAACTAGCGTCTAAATAATTAACCTAAATATAAATTTTGAAATGTTTAGTTTAATTTTATTCATGAATTTATTGAATTTGTTTAATACACGGAGAAATTTTATTTTAATAATTTATTTTTACAAAAAGCGCGTTTCACCGAAAATATTTTGTAAAAGGTACGTAATCACGTATTTTTGTATAATTTCTCACAATTTACGTTATTTTTATTCATGAACCCAAAGTTTTTTTTGTTTCAAATTTTAGAAAATTTTCCTTGAGAGTTTGAGTTTAGCCAAACACTGTTTTTAAAAAAAATATTTTTTCTTTAAAAATAGGCAAAAAAAGACGGCTAGATGCAAATTTTGATTTTAAAAGTTTAAAATTTTTTTAAAACTTTTGTTCATTCTCTCCCATTTCTTCCGTTGCAAAACCCGGAATTCCTGCTCTCCCATGCTTCAAAAGCGCAATTTCCCGCGTCGGCCGCCATTTCATGTGTTCTTCGCGCGCCTCGCTGTTTGCTCATTTCCCGGCGTGCGAAGAAGCCTCGGCGCGAGTTGTTTTGCGCCACTCAGACGACAAATTGTCACATATTTTGGCCACCTGCAAGTGATTCAATTCGCATCGCAGCCGACCAAGCTACGGCCGAACGACGACGACGGGAGATGGGATGGGACTACGAGAGAGGGACTATATTGGGCAAATGAGGCCTGAATCTTTTAAATTGTAAAATAGACAATAACAAAAATAGACCAAAGGATTTAAAATTCTTATATATTCTAACGTTAAAAGATCACCAGAAAATATAAATTCTATATTTCCTGTCTTTTATATCATTTTTTGGGGCGACGCGTTTTTAAAATAGAAAAATGTAAAAACCCAAATAAAAAAATTGCATCTAATTTGTAATTTTAAACTTTTAGTTGTAGTACTTTCAATCAAAATTTGCACGAAAAATAGGCTTACATGCGAATCTAAATCTAAGTACGTAATTGCGTACAAGGTCTATTTTTGGTGTGACGCGTATTTTTGATATATTGATTTACAAATAATTTTCATTGTCTCCTAAAAACGAGTTATTTAAAATGATCTTTCATTCAATATGTGTGTGTTTTGAACTTGGGCTCTGTTGTTTCCAAAAAGCTTTCAAACTTGAAATTTGAATTTCCAAAACAGCGGAAATTGAAAGTGAAATTTGAAATAAAGAGAAAATTTAAAATTTTAGAAAAAGGTTTGAAAATCCAAAAACAAAAATTTTCCACTTTTTTTGTTTAAATTTTAAATTTTGATCATTATTTTACACAAATCTGTTTCGAAATACATTTTCCAAAAATGTGTTTATAAAAATTTTAATTTTAACAACAAATCCGAAAACGAAAATGTTGCAATTTTCCTTGCGAATTATATTTTAAAAAATAGTATTACCATTTTTATTATTTTATGCAAATTTCACTCAGAATACGTAATCACGTACAACTTGGGATTTTTGATGTGGCATGCAAATTTTTAAAAAAATTTAAAATTACTTACGGGGTTTTAAAATAGATTTTTCTTGTAAGGGTTCTTTAAACTTTTAATAAAGTTTCTATAAAAATTATATAATAAAATAAATATGCAATTTTAAATTCCAGGAGCCCGTTTATTTTAAAGTAATGTTGTATAATTTACTCTTTTCAATGGATCGATAGAAACAAAAAATATACCTTTTGACTGTCTGCCCTCTGTCTGAAGTACACTTGATTGCCTGCCAAATTCCCCCCTCTTTCCCTCGGCCATTTCCTTGTGCGCTGCCAATTTCTGGCGTCTTTCGCTGACGTCTCGAAGCGATGATCCGCAAATTGGCGACAATTTCAAATTCCGCGCCACCCACTATGCACGGGAATGCGAAATGCGGAGGCCAGCCGAAAATGACGAAGAGACGGGGAGAAAGGGGCGAAAAGATGGAGAATTCGGGATGAGACCCTGCAAAAGTGGACTTTGAACGCTCTTTTGGCCTCATCTTTTGGTTTCGAGATCTTTGACCCTTCGAAAACGATTTTACTCTCACGTTATGGAAATCAAGTGCAAAATACGTAATTGCGTACTTTTTTCTGAAATATTTTTGGTCCGACGCGCATTTTTGCTTTGTTTTGTTAAATTAAATGCGTTTATACTACTATTTTGATATAAAAATAGTTGTACTACAATGCCATGTAAATCTAACCCAAAATACGTAATTGCGTACTTTTTGTTGAGAAATTTTCGGCACGACGCGCACGTTTGTTTTATTTTATTAAAGGAAAGTGATGCTCGGCTGAGTATAAGTATCTTAAGTATAATTAAATCAAATACGTAAATGCGTACTGCGAATCATTTTCAGTGCGACGCATATTTTAAAATTTATGATGAAAATTATATTTTCTTTCTTCTTCTTTTTGATTCTTTGTAATTCTTCTTTTTTAAGAAATAATTTATCATTACAAATGGATCTAAACAGTTATGCCAAAATTTCTTGTTGCAGCGTATTTTTGATGATTCATTTTTCCAAGCCCTTTTAACGATAAAATTTTGTTTTATCCTAAAAAACTGTTTTTTTAGACAAAAAATTGTAAAAAAAACAAAATTTACTGCAAATTTAATTCAAATACGTAATTGCGTACTTAGTCGTGCTAATCATTTTAGGTGCCACGCACATTTATAATTAAAGATTTTAACCATCTTTCTGCTTTCAAATAATGTACATGTTTTAAATTTAAAATCGCATTTTACTTCGAATTTAATTCGAATACGTAATTGCGACGTGCAAGTCATTTTCAGTGCGACGCACATTTTTAATATAATATTTTTTAAATTTATTTTTCTCTTCTTTCTTTGTATTTCCCCTTTTTTTAATAAATTATCGCAAAACGGATGTAAACAGTTTTTGACTAAATTTCTAGTTGCAGCGCATTTTTGATGCGACGCCGTTTTACAAAAATATGTTGAAATTCATTTTTCCAAGCCCTTTTAACTATATATTTTTGTATATTGTTTAAAAAATGTTGTTTTGAAAACAAAATTGGTGCAGAGAGACACTACCCATTGCCGTCCACCTAGCTCACCAAGAATCATTTTCGTTCCCACGCACTAATTCCCCCGTGCGTTGCTTCTCCCTCCCGCAATCAGTGGTCGTGTGCGTGTGCGCCCAATTAGCGCCCGCTCTCTCTATCTCAAACGACCATTTGATGTCTCTTCTCCGGGATCGATGTCAGCCCTGGTGTGTGTGTGGTTGGCTTATCGTCGGGTGTGTGCTGCCAGCCGGCTGCCACTACTTCTTATCGTGGCAGCCGGCGTGTGACGTCACAGATGAAGTGCGTGTGTGGGCTTCGTACAGAAGACCCAGCGAGAGAGTACTTCGGTTACGCGGATGTGCACCCGGCTGGCAGCAAGCGGGGGGCGGGGGCGCCGATGAGTCACGGCTGGCAGCAGCCGATGGAGAATTCTGCAGAAGGGGGGATTCAGACGACCACCATGAACAATTCATAACTTTTTCTAGACGAATCTAGAGTAATCACACTTCTTACGCATGACATGCACTGTGTTTACGCACCTTAGACAGTTTGAGACTCAAACCCGTACGACATCGGCGGTAGCCCAAAGATGATGTTTTTTTCTCATTTTCAATCAAAAAGCAGCCGTTTTCACGAAAACTTCCTGTTTTTGTGAGACTGTAGTCACTTTTTATGGCCATTTGAATACTTTTCCACCAGTTCCGGGTCTCATAAAAAGGAAATATCACTCAAAACAATGAATCATCACTGTGATCATCTGAAAAAAGGAAATTTTTGTTGAAAATTATGGGAAAACAGATTTTTAAGCTAAATTTAGAAAATCGAAGGCAATTCGGTATTGTTTACGTGGGGTTCGTTCTATTCTGGCGCAGAACGCGATGGGTCAGCCGGCGGCTGGAAAGTGCACACCCACTCAGGGAAAGGGGGGACGGAAAGGTTGGAAAACTTCTGGAAAACCTGGAAAGGGAAGGGGAAGAGAAAGGGAGAGAGAGAGAGAGAGAGAGGGAGAGAGAGAGAGAGAGGGTTGCTATTATTTACGTCAAAGTAATCTTCGGACCTTAGAGATTCATTAAACTATGATTTTATGCAAATCTAACCCAAAATACGTAATTGCGTACTTTTCGCTGAGATATTTTCGACACGACGCGATTTTTTTGTTAATTTAAAAGCGGTTATCAGCCTAGTTAAATTTTTTTGTGATATCCTAACCAAACCTTACAACTATTAATCAATAAAATAAAAAAGTGAAATTTACAATTTGTAAAATACGTAATTGCGTACTTTTATGCTGAGACATTTTCGGAACGACGCGCTTTTTTGTTAAATTAAATGCGGTTATCGGCTGAGTTCAATTTTTTTGTGAAATCCTAACCAAAAAATTACCTTTCCACTATAAATCAGTAAAATAAAGAAGTGTTGTTTAAAATTTATAAAGTTTGCTACCCTTGTTTTAACCAAATTTACAAATTTTTAAAGAAATTTACAAAATGGCTTGGAAAACTAAATATTTTTTAAATAGAATTGCAATTTTTTTACAATACTTACATACTGCAATTTAATTTAAATTATATATCCCTCAAAACTTTTTATAAGATTTTTTTAAAAAGTTATAAATTTATTTGTCCTTGTTTTTAAATGATATTTTGTTCTTATTTTAAATCGTATTTTAAAGCAAATTCAATGCGTAATTGCGTTCTCGTCCCCTATGCAAGGTATTTTTGATGCGACGCAAATTTAAAAAAAAAGCGATTTAAACGTGATTTTCAGCATTTTTTTTCTTATTCAAAAATATTTTGTATTCGCTAAATGAATGAAAAAAGTTTTTCACTAAATTTCTTATCCTACGCATTTTTGAAGCGACGACTTTTTTAAATTGTTGCAATTCATTTTCCCAAGCCCTTTTAATTATACATTTTTATTAAATAAAATTGCAATATTTTTTTTACAATACTTGCATGTGTAAAAAAATATACCTTGTTTACTGCAGTTTAATTCAAATACGTAATTGCGTACTCACCTATGCGAGGCATTTTTGGTATGACGCGCTTGATAAAAAAAAATTTAAAAAGAGAGAGAGATTTCACATTCCCCAAGTTGGCTTTCCCTCCAAACCAGATTTCCAGGCTTTCTGTTGCATTCAATTAGGTTTTTTTCCCAAAGAATAACAATCCCATTGTCATGTTTTCCCTCTCCCCCCCCCCCCCGATTTCTGGTCCATCCCGGAGGTCCCCCCCCCCTTCCCATTATGAACCCTTATCGCCTCGCGATGACGTCACAGCCTCGTAGTGCTTGTTCGCCTCTCTTCTTTTCGGGGCGTGTTATCGCCTAGCTAACTAGCATTGACAGTCGTGTGTGTTGCATCCCTCGCTGCGTCCCTGCCCTCCGGCTTCTCTCGTCGTCTGCGCTCTCGCCCCGTCGGCTAGAGCTTTCCTTCTCTTCTGGGGCGCGGCAGGGGGGATGTGCAGCAGAGGCTGTGTTGTCAGTTGAGTGGGTGACGAGTGCCAAAACAAGTTGGAGTTGGAAATTAGCGACTTGGCAGGAGGAACGCCGGCCGACGGAGGGGGGGGGGACACGGAAGTCGATTCGGCGCTGGGAAAGAGACAGGGGGTGAGAAGGGTTCATTCAAAAGAGGGCTTAAAGCAAGACAATTATCATAAAGAACAGTGACTAAAGATTCTAAATAGCCTGTTTCTCAAACTTGACGTGAAAAAACCATTTGAAGACCATAGTTTACCGCAGCTCCGATTTTCTTTTGAAAATACAACTTTTTTGATACTTAGAAAAACCGAAAACCAATTTTCAACGTTAATATGCGATAAAAATTAAAAAGCAAAAAGTTTGTCATCCGCAGGATTCGAACCTGCGCCCTCCGAAGAGGACTGCGACCTGAACGCAGCGCCTTAGACCACTCGGCCAGGATGACACACGCTATGCTGGCGCGGCGCCGCCTAATATAGTCAGGCACGACATGATATCTACATAAAAATTGATGTCTTAGTTTTGGCTGAATTTTTAATAACTGTTTTTTGAAATTTTAAAAATTTAATTTTTTACAAAAACTTTGAACAAAGTAACCAAAATCCACTTGTTTGCGCTGATTTCAAACTTTGTAAGCCATCCATATTTTTATTTTCATTGGATAGTCTTTGTAATTTCCTGTTTCTCTAACATCTCAATTTCAAAATTCGATCATGTTATAGTTGAGGAACGTTATTTTTAATGTTACATTTAACTCAAAAACTCGAATCGTAAATTTTTTTAAAAATTATTTCTCGACTATTTGGCACCCAAACAATTGTTTTAGACCTATGAGACCAATGTTTAGCAGTAAATATATTTTTTTAATCAAAATATGGTACGACTTTGTAATTTTGGCACGTTTTCCTATTAAGTCTAGTATTTCCGTCAATAAACAACCTAGGAAAATCAAAATTGGGCTTGAAACAGAAGTTGCTGTAGCTTTTTCGATATTCCAGACACTGAAAAGATTTAAAATTAAATTACTTAGGTATCCAAACTATATTTTATCATTAAAATGTAAAAGCAAAAAGTTTGTCATCCGCAGGATTCGAACCTGCGCCCCCCGAAGAGGACTGCGACCTGAACGCAGCGCCTTAGACCACTCGGCCAGAATTACACTACGTATGTTTGCGCGGCACCGCCTAATATAGTACCGCCGCCGCGTAATGTTGTATTTCTCTCTCTCTCTCTCTCTCTCTCTCTCTCTCTCTTTATCTCAGTAAAAAAATCAACTTCAAATTTAAGTAATTCGAAGAATTAACCTATATTTTTCAGAACTTTGCACCACAACTGCGATGAAGACGTGTTATTCGCCTCCATATCAGACAGGTTAGCTATTTTTTACATACAATTTTATTAGCTAACTTTTATTTTAAATAGTAAAATGTATCAAATTCCTGAAAAATTGATTTTTCATTACGTTTAACCAAACAAATAAACCAGCTGCAGGGAAATTTGTTTAGGTGTCCGATTTTTACGGCTGTTGGCCGTAAATGATCTTTCACGAATTGTTCACATGAAGGGACACCTGGAAAATCAGTTTATTATTTGAAAGTTTTAATAATTTACTGTGGTCAAAGCGGCCTCTGATTTCCAAAAAGCGGTCCAAGCGGTCATTGGTTGCCTGGAAGCGGTCCAGGCGGCCTTTGGTTACCAAAAATCGGTTCAAACGGCCTTCGGTTGCCAGAAAGTGGGCGAAGCGGCCATTGGATGCCAAAAGAGGACCAAGCGGCCGGTGATTGCCACAAACCGGTAAAAGCGGCATTAGGTTATCAAAAAACGATAAAGGTGGATTATTATTGGTACAAAAAAGGTAAAAGCGGTCTTCCTTTATCAAAAAAGCGGTCCAAGCGGCCTTTGGATCCCGAAAATCGTGAAATTTCAAAAATTGTAATGTTTTGATAGTATTAGCATCGTTCACGTCGCATATTTTGTCGCGTTTTCCGGTTGACTCAGCGCCCAATTTTATGGGAAAGGACGACTACAAAACCCTTCCCGGGAACGACAAATATTTGCCACAGTTTTCATTTCATTCACACTTTGCAAGTGAATGGAGGGAACGAAAGGTGTGAAAAAGAGAAAAAATCTAACCTAACCTCTAACTTGCTCTGCGTTTACGCCTCAAAAATACCATTCTATGACTAATGAAGGTGTAGAAGTAACATTTTGAATTGATCTTAACCTTTCGTCCTGAGTTTAGGGGCATTTGTCCTTCGTTTAGTACATTTGTTTTGCGTTTAGTGGCTTTGGCCCTGCGTTTAGTGGCATTTCTCCTGCCTTTAGTGGCGTTTGCCCTGCGTTTAAAGGCATTGTCCTGTGTTTAGTTGCATTTGTCCTGCGTTTAGTTGCATTTGTCCTTCATTTAGTGGTATTTGTCCTGCGTTTAGTGGTATTTGTCCTGCGTTTAGTGGTATTTGTCCTGCGTTTAGTGGTATTTGTCCTTCGTTTAGTGGCATTCCTCCAAATCGAAGTTTTAAAAAAATTGTACAGGAAAAGTTAAACATTTCTTCTAGTTTAGATGGTTTCGTTTTTTCCAAATCTCTCATTTCCAGGCCCCTGACTGAAAAACGACGGAAAGCCTTGTCTCAAGCCGAGGTGCACCACAACGTGCAATGGAACTCACGGGATACCTCTTTGGTGGACTTTGTTGCCAAACTCACCAATCGTCTACGGGTTATGCCCGCCTTGCTAGCTGTACTAGATGAGGTGGGAATCTCTCATTTTCTCTCTCTCTCTCTCTCTCTCTCTCTCTCCCTCTCTCTCTCTTTCTCTCTCACTCTCTTTCTCTCTCTCATCATTCAGTAGTGTTTTTGTTATGGCATCTGGTAGGCGCCGCTAATTCATTCAAAAGCTACGTCAGCGAGAAGACGTAGCAATAATTGTGTCATTGGCCACGTGGGACAGTTTCCTATGTGAAAACGATATACTAATACGGGGAAAGCAAATTTCGCTTTGCATCAGATTTCAGTGAGGCTTCAAATTGGCTTCATCAAACATCGCAATGCATCGCAAAATCAAATTTCTGACTGGGTGGTCCAAATGGGTGTCTGGGTAACCCAAAACAGGCCCACCCAGTCGGGAACCGAAACGGGACCACTCAGTCGAGGCCGAAAATGGACCACATAATCAGGACGGAAACAGGACCACCTAGTCAGAAACCGAAACGGGGCAACCCAGTCAGGGCTAAAACAGGACCACACAGTCAGGACAAAAACAGGACCACCCAGTCAGGACCATAACTGGACCACCCAGTCAGGGCCTAAAAGGGACCACCCAGTCAGGGCTAAAACAGGACCACCCATTCAGGAACTAAAACGGGACCACCCAGGCAGGAACCTAAAATAGACCATCCAGTCAGTACCAAGAACAGGACCACCCAGTAAGTGCCAAAAACTTGACCACCCAGTCAGGACCACAACTGGACCACCCAGTTAGGTCCAAAACAGGACCACCCAGGCAGGAACCGAAACAGGACCACCCAGTCAAGGCTAAAACAGGACCACCCAGTTAGGACGGAAACAAGACCACCTAGTCAGGGACCATAACTGGGCCACCCAGTCATGGTCCCTAATTGGACCACCCAGTCAGGACCATAACTGGACCACCCAGTCAAGGCCTTAAAGGGACCACCCAGTCAGGACCATAACTGGACCACCCAGTCAGGAGCATAACTGGACCACCCAGCCAGAACCGGAACAAGACCACCCAGTCAGGACCGCCTTGGCATTAATTTGAATTAAAATTCCTTTGCTGAGACTCCAAATCCTCACTTTTCCCTCCGAGTTCCCTTCAATCACCTTTCCGCAGAGGATTTCCAAGATTTATGACCTCTGCCTCTTTCTGCGTCACGGGAGCTTGCAGCTGACGCCCTCCCGTCTGCGTGTTGTCCTTCCCAGCGGCCAGATTGTCAAAACAGAGAAGATTCCACCTGGAATCAGCCTTCCGTTTAGTGAAAGGGGTTTTCCAGCTAGATTTCAGATGACAAAAGTGCAGAAGTTTTTTTTTCAGTTTTCCAGCAACTGGAAGCAGAGATTCCCTTCCCACGAAGGAACACGTGTCTCTCGGGCAGTTGAGCTTTGCGGAGAATGACCCCATTGGTCTCCTCGGAATGAGGTGTTGTCTTTTTACGCGCGCCGTTCCCTGAACCTTCTGAATCAGCTACTAATTCGCGGAAATGGGGGGGATGATCCGCACGTAAGCTGGGGAGGGAAGTAGGAATTGACGCAGGGAGGAAGCAAAGAAGATCGGAGATGGTTTAAAGGGGAAGGACAGCGTAAAAATATTTTTTCTGTTTTTTTAAAGTCTAGATCTCATTCCCCGGATTCCGAAAAATACCTCTTTTACCCATTTTGGATCAAAATGAATCGATTTAGAAGCGCTTGAATTTTCTACAAATTGTAGTTTGAATTGCCGCCAACTCTGCGTCTCTCCGTTTCCCACACTCTATCGCCCACTCTAGCCGTGTTTCTGTGCGGCAAACGCGTAAAACGGCCGTGTAAACGCGCCCCTTTTGCAGTCCAAATCATATAAAAGGGGAAGTTTTTAGAATCGTGGAAACGACATTTATTCAATGAAATAATTGTAAAGAGACTTTGAAAAATAAATTTTACGAAGTCCAGGGATTGTTTCTCTCTCTGTGTCTCTATTTCTCTTTCTCTCTCTCTCTCTGCCTCCTGTCTCTCTCACTCTATTTGTATATGTCTGTCCCTCTCTCTATTTGTATCTCTCTCTTTCGTTCTCGGAGATAGACAGATAGAAAGAGAGAGAGAGAGAGAGAGAGAGAGAGGGAGGGAGGGAGGGAGAGAGAGAGAAAGAGAAAGAGAAAGAGAGAGAAAGAGAAAGAGAAAGAAAGAGAGAGAGAGAAACAGAGAAAGAAAGACATAAACTTTGCAGACGCTTCAAATTTTCCACATTCCTCATCGTGTTCAGAATTCGAAATCACCTTGACATTAATATTCACCCCACAATTAATTCTCTGGAGAGCGCCCTATAAAATATTCATTTCTCCGATGAAACTTTCATTTCTCATGTTTCAGGCGGACCAAGCGATCGAGGTGTGCGACGATGCCAAAGTGGTTCAGTATGTGAACCGGGCCTACGAATCTGTAACGGGTTGTCTTCGACAGGAGGTCATCGGTGGGTTACTGTAGCTCTCTCTCTCTCTCTCTCTCTATGTTTCTGTCTATGTCTCTGGGTGATAGTGTGAATGTGTGAGTGTGTATGAGCAAATGAGTATCGGTATGTGCGTACGTGTGCGCGTGTTTGTGCAAGTGAGTATGTGTCTTTGCATATGTGTGTGCGTGTAAATGCATACGGATGTGAGTGTGTGAGGGTGAATGTGAGAGTGTGAATGTGAGACTGTGAACGTGTTCGTGTGTGAAAGTGTGAACTTAAAAGTGTGAATGTGAGATTGTGATAGTGTGCATGTGACGGTGTGTGACAATGTGAAAATGAGAATGTGTGACAGTGTGAATGTGACAGTGTGAATACGAGAGTGTGATAGTGTACATGTGAGTGTGTGTGACAGTGTGAAAATGAGAATCTCTATCTCTATATCTCTCTCTCTCTCCCTCTCTCTCTCTCTCTAACATGTGTCACTTTCAGGCCAGCCGGAATCTGACATGCGACGAAAATCGCTTCCTCGGCCGCGCGACGATCTCTCAGAACGGCGGCACAGCACCGACTGGAAGTGCATTCGGGTACCCAGCAGCTCACTTAAGTCAGTTGTTTTCCTTCCTCCCGCCACAGCCAATTTTGGAGCGAGAAATTGAATTAAATGCATTGTTTACTCCCCGCCGGGCGTTCGTCCTCTCCTGGCGAAGCGAGAAGCCGGCGATTATCATCGAGCCCGAGCCGCCAATTTCCGCTGGAAATAGTGAGGGGGAAATGTCAGTCGCCCACACGGAAGGGAGTAGTTTCGATGACGGGTTGGGAATGTGAGATGAGAGGGCAGAGAACGCGGGAAATGGGATGAGATTGGAGGGTGGGAGGGTGATTTGTGGCCTTAGGGAGGGGGTACCCCCTGTTTTTCTCAGAAGCACAGATGGAGATACTGCTTGAGGCACGTATTCTCATCTGGAGCTATCTAGAATTCAGCCCTTTGGCACGCACGCTGCTCACATTCACATATTCACACTCACACTATAACACACTCTCATTTTCACACTGACACACATACTCACATGCACTATCACACTCTCACATGCACACTTTCACACTCTCACATTCATATTATCAGACTCTCATATTCACACTTTCACGTTCTCACATTCACACTATCAAATTCACACTTTTACAGTCTCACATTTACATTTTCACCGTCTCACATTCACATTATCACACTCTCACATTCACACTATCACATTCTCATTTTAACACTGTCTCACTCACACTCACATGCACACTATCACACGTTCATATTCACACTTTCACGTGCTCACATCCACACAATCACACACTTTAACATTTACACTATCCCACAGTTTCATTTTCCAACTGTCACACACTCTCACATGCAAACTATCACAGTCTCACGTTAACGCTTTCACATTCACACTTTCACAGTCTCACATTCACACTTTCACAGTCTCACATTTACACTTTTACATTCACACTTTCACAGTGTCACATTTACACTTTCCCAGTCTCACATTCGCATTCTCACACGCTCACATTCACACTATCACACTCTCACATTCACACTTTCACAGTCTCACATTTACACATTCACACTCTCACATTCACACTTATTTTCCAACTGTCACACACTATCACATGCACACTTTCACAGTCTCACATTCATATCATCATATCATCACACTTTCACAGTCTCACAATCACACATTCTTTCACATTCACACTTT